>JAJPUD010004719.1:10527-21711 GCA_023553655.1 Myrmecobius fasciatus | reverse complement strand
AGAGAGAGAGAGAGAGAGAGAGAGAGAGAGAGAGATGGTGGTTGGGTTAATTCACAATTCCACCAATAGAACATTATTGTCTCCATTTTCCCACTTACTCTCCAACATTTATCATTTTCCTTTTTTTGTCATATTAGCCAATCTAATAATTGTGCTTCAGAGTTGTTTTAATTTGCATTTTTTCTCTAAAGTGATTTAGAGTACTTCTACATATGTCTATAGATAACTTTGATTTCTGAAATATCTTGTTCATGATCTTTTGATCATATCTATCAATTGGGTAAATGGATTGTATTCTTATAAATTTGACTTTAGCTCTCTATGTATTAAAAAAAAATGAGACCTTTGTCAGAGACACTTGCTATAAAAATTGTTTCCCAACTTTCTGCTTTTTTTTTCTAATCTTGGGGGCATTGGCTTTGCTTATGCAAAAACTACATTTCATAATGCACTCTCTTGTCTTACCATGAATTCTTCCCTTCTCTATAGACTTAACAATTCCTTGCTTTTCTAATTTGCTTATGGTATCACTCTTTGGACATTATCTTGGTACATAGTGTGAGATATTGGTACATACTTAATTTCTACCCTATTGTTTTCCAGTTTTTGTCAAATAGTAAAAAAAAAAGTTTGAAATCTGGTACAACTGGGCCATCTTCCTTTATATTTTTTTTTTCATTAATTGCCTTGCTATTCTTGACCTTTTATTATCTCTTATGAATTTTTTGTTATTTTTTTCTAGCTCTATAAACAATTTTGATTGGTATAACACTGAATCAATAAATTAACTTAGGTAGGATTATCATTTTTATTATATTGGTGTAGCTCATCCATAAGCAATTGATATATTTCCAATTGACTTTATTGTCAGACTTTATCTGCGTGGAAAATATTTTGTAATTGTATTCTTTGCTTTTCTAATGAGAATAAAGCATCCGTAGCCTGCTGCTAAACTGTTCACCTCCTTCTGCTGACTTCATTCTGTATCAATTCACCCAAGCCTTCCCAAGTTTCTCTTAAACTGTGTCCTTTTTTTTTCTTACAACAGAATAGCATTTCATTCCATTTATAAATAATGTGTTCTTTGCCACTACAAAAAATAGCTATTATAAATATTTTTATATATGGCTCTTTTTCTTCTTTCTTTGATCTCTATGGGATAGAATAGTGGAATCATTGGGTGAAAGAATATGAAAAGTTTAGTAACATTAAGGGCACAGTTCCAAATTATTTTCCAGAATAATTAAAATAATTCACAGGTCTACCAACAGTGTTTAATGTACAATTTTCCCAAAGCCACTCCAATATTTTTCATTTTCCATTTTTTCAACTTTGTAAAATCTGATGAGTGGAAGCATGATTTTTATTTGCATTTTTCTCTTAACAACTTAGATTATTTTTCATATTGCTATTGATCAATCAATTAGCCAGCATTGATTTCTTTGTTTCCTCTGTATTTTTATAAAGAATGTTTTATAATTGTATTTATATGGTTCCTATGTGTAATTAGGCTCCCAAATGTTTCATAAAATTCTGTGACTCTTAGAGAACTCAAAAAATAACATTAGCTTTCCACCTGTTAGTCTGAATAGGACTGGGACAGAAAAATTTAAGATCCAAAGTCTTTCCCCAGTATGGAATTGGTCAAAGTATCTGAACAAATATTTCTCAAAAGAGGAATTTACAAACTATTTAAAACCATTTGAAGGTACTAGATTATTAATAAAAAATGGAAATAAACATCAAAACAACCTTGAATGTTCACTTTACACCTAGTAAGTTGATAAATGTGGCAATAGATGGGAATATTCAATTTTGAAGAAGTTTAGGAAAATAGACATGAATTAGGAAATAGACTATGAATTAGTACAAGAAATCAATTGGAATTCTGCAAATAAAGTAGCTAAAGTGTTCATACATCTTGAGGTTACACAGCGATAAGCACCTACCCCAAGTTGTTCATTGGAAAAAAGGACTCCATCAACATCAAAATATTTGTAGTAGCACTTTCTATGTTAACAAAAACAGAAATAAAAATAAAACAAAGAACAGAAAACAATGAAGATGCCCATTGATTAAGGAATAGGTTAAAATGCGATATATAAACATAATAAAATATTACTGTGCTATAAAAAATTATAAGCATAATGAATATAAACACTGAAAACTTTGCATGAACTGAAGTAAATTGACCCAAAAATAGTATATACAAAAATTATAGCAATGTAATTGGAAAGAAAATAAATCATTGAACACAGATGTTGTGAAATTGTAAAGAACAAACTTAGAGTCCAAAGAAAATGTATGAGAAGACATCTCCTGCAATTCCTTTGCTGAAATGGGGATGAAATATTTCACAAGATGGCATATTTTTCAAAATATTGATCAGTTATTTCTAAATTTTTTCTCCTTCCTATTTTTCTTTTCTTTCCTTGTAGTAAAAGAATGACTCTGAAAAGGAGAAGGGGACACAAAAAAATTAAGGAAATATGAAAATATTAGTAAAAATTTATTTTTTTAATCTTACATTTAAAAAAAAAGAAAGAAATAGCACTGCTTGTCTTTTGCCTATGTATCTTACTAGGGTGAGGATAGATATTTGCTAAACCAAAAAACTGTTCATTTTGAGCTTATATTACTGGTTTCCAGGATAGATACCAGACTAAATGCACCTGTCCATGCTTCCCAACTTGACTGAATTTGATTTGAAAGTGAGGATTCCAAATCCTTTCATTGCATGAATGTCCACAATGATAACTAGGAAACAGAATTGTATGTGTGCTTGCATGTGTACATATGTGAAAAGCTTAGAAAACAGGAGTTGCTTCTAGCGTCCCAGAGCTTGATTCAAGTTAACAAGTGCTGGTGAAAAATGAGAGCCAGGAAAAAAGCCAGCACATGGCGAGCGGTCCATCTGCCTGGGCTCCAAATCAGATTGCCGCAGACCTGATGTCAGGATCGCAGATGTAGCTGCTGACTGATTTCTAGCCAAACTTCTTGAAACTTTTTTTTGAGGCAGCTGACACCTGTTTAAAAGTTTCTCTTCTCCCCACATCTCTAGCACCATCCCATTATAATATCAGCTTTTTTATGTAGAGAAGGGAGAGAACAACCAAATCAAATCTAGGACTTATTAAGGGTTAGGATGATTTGGGTTCTTGCCCTTATTTTATGGTTTCCTCAAACAATACTAGACCTGAAGACAAGTTTTGAGACTTTCTACTCTAAAAATCTCATTTTACAGATGAGGAAAATGAGTTACTGAGATGGGAAGTGAGGGAATCACAGTCACAAAGCTACCATTGGCTTTTTTAAGATCAAAAAGTTGAAGAGGACCTTAAAATTTCATCTAGTCCAACTCTTTCTTTTTACTGATGAGCAAATTGATAACCAAAGAGATGGTCACTGCTAGAAAATAGTGGTCAATATTCATCTCCTAACTCTAGTGGTTTTTGAGCTATCGTATGAGCAAAAATAGGAGATATAGCCCAAGTTTTCATTTTACTTGCTAACATGTATATAGTGTTTTAAGATTTGAGAAGTGCTTTCTATGTGTTAACTCATTTTTTTTCCTCATAGCAGCCTTAGGAGATAGGTATTATTATTATCCCTATTTTACAGATGAAGAATATAAGACTGGGAGAGTTTAAATTAGTGGTTTAGGGTCATACCAGGAGGGAGTGAATGAAGCAAGATCCAAATTCAGTTCTTTTTTATTCTCATCTTAGGAAGAAGAAACACAATCATGGTGTTGCTTCTTCTCATTATCACTCATAATAATTA
This sequence comes from Myrmecobius fasciatus, assembly GCA_023553655.1. Classification (NCBI taxonomy): domain Eukaryota; kingdom Metazoa; phylum Chordata; class Mammalia; order Dasyuromorphia; family Myrmecobiidae; genus Myrmecobius; species Myrmecobius fasciatus. Next base: position 17,928 of record JAJPUD010004719.1, on the reverse strand, counting down.
CTATTATTATGTAATGCTTTGGGAGCTAAGATATCCCAGGTCCAGAATGCCCCTCAATATCTCAAGGAAGTCACTAAGATTCATAAGCGTCAAGGTCCTTATGTATAAAAGGAAGATCTTGAACTAAATGTTCTCTAATGCTCCCTTCAGCTCAAATATTCTGTGAATCTCCTTTCTCTTGTACCTAAGAGCCCCCTTGAGTAATCATGACTAGATGCAAAGCTACTTATGCTTGGCTTCAATCCAGCAAGTGGATTTAGGGTTCACAACAATTTAATACCTCATAAGTTCTGATCTAACATGAATTGGTGGCTATTGTACCAATCATTCTGTGGCTCATCTGTGACCTTCAGGAATCATGGTATTATAAGACATAATAAAATAAAAATAGTGACAATAGTCTGCAGTTCTGCAATACCAAAGGCCTGCAGGAGTCCTCTCTCTGGATTCCCAAATCTTGTCTGAAGTGAGCATCAACAGAAATTTTCCTTCAATTTGACAGATGATAAAACTAAGTCACAGAAATATGTCAGAGATCACACAGTGTTTCAGGGTTGAAACCAGAATGAGAAGCCAGGATTCCTAAATCTCGAATCTACTACTGCTTCCACAGATGTCCACAATTCTGACATAATATAGCAGGAATAGTTATGAATTTAGAGACGGAGAATCAAAATTCAAATTCCATCTTGGTTCCTTTCTATTAGTATGACTTTGGGAAAAAGTCATTTCTCTTTTTCCAATCTCATTTTCCTTATCTGTAAAATGAAGAGATTGGATTAGATGATCAGTAATATCTCTCCAGTTATAAATCAATGCTCTTTTATGAAATGAATAGATGCCATTCCATAGGATCAATGTGAAAGAATTGGTCAGCTCCTGACCAGCACATGATGGACTTAAAATTAGAATGAGACATATATTTTTAGACATAGTCAAAATGGGAATTTATTTTTTGCACTGTGAATATTTGTTATGAGAGTTTTGATTTTCTTTTTTTTTCCCTTTTCAATTGGGGGAAGGGGATTAAAAGAGAAAGGAAAAAAAAACCTTTTTATAATAAAAATTAAAATAGTGATTTTATGAATATAGAGTTAGAACTCATGTTTTCCCTACCTGCCCCTTCTCCAGCACACCAACAGGAAAGGATGAAATATAATTAAATGCCTTAATGGGTATTCAGAATAGGAGTGCTAAAGTTTGGGGCCTGTTCCCTGCTTTAAGCCCTAAGAGCCACTTAGGATGAAAGGAAACAGTTTCTGAGGCTTCAGCTTCAAGTTACTCCTTCTCTTTCTTCTATACCTCCCCCCTTTATCCTTACTTCCCCCAAACTATAAATTCCTCTCTCCTTGATTTGCAGCTGTTTCTCCTGAGGCTGCATTTTTCTCCCCTTTAGTAGGTATCATATTTACTGTTCCTCCTTAGGGTACTTCCAGGAGAAGACAGGTGCCACTTTCATGGAGGGACTTAGCCAATGGCAACCAGCCCCTCCCCTCCTTCCCTCTGGTGGATATTCACCTGAGTGCTAAGCAGATGATGACAGAAGATGCTGAAGGCCTAAATCTGCAGCCCAACCCAGGCTCCTCCCTTTCCCTCCCCATGCTCGCCCTCCCTTAAGCACTAGAGGGATTTGTGGAGTCAGAAAACTCCAGGTAATTCTAGCCACAATCTCAGCTTCCCCACCTGTGACCCTCTCTCTGGAATTCCTGGGTGGGGAAGCTCATAGGCTTAATTCTCCACTTTGGTGTTGGTTGCAAGGATCCAGCAAATCCTTTTGTTTGTTTGTTACCTTTTTCCTCTGGTATTTGTGTGTTCCATTTTCTATGAACCGGGGCTTCATTTGGCAGCTGGGGCAGAGGAATCAAGCTCTGACTGGCAACATCCGTCCCCAAGCCTGGGAGGCTGCTTAGACAAGCTCTGTCTTTAAAAAAAACTGAAATCTCTCTGACGCCCCACTAAGAATACAAACAAGGTTGGTCTGACTCACTCAGGTCTCTCTTCCAAAGACGGGTTAACCCTCTGAGTCTAGATGGAGAAGTATTATGGCTAAAAAATGGTGGGGATAAGCATGAGAATAACACCTGTAGCTTCCAAACTCTGCTTGGCCCTTGCTACCTAAACCTTCCCTCTCTACTTATCCCTTTTACTTACACTTACTCAAAGAATCTCCACTGCCACTAGTCCCATTACCACCACTAACCCTTCCACATATGTCTGAGTATATGCTTCCCAAATGGAAAAATGGAAGAGAAAATACTGTTTCCTAAGCACTGCTTCATAAAGCCCTTGGCTAACTAACCCATGTAAAGGTTAAACTAGGGCAAGACTGAGGTTTACTAACCAACATACATACCTAGTCAACATGCCTTCCAAGCCATGGATCCAGTCCTTTCTCTGCTGATTCAATAATTAGAAAACATTTCAGTCAATGTCTACTTCTCCCTCCTTACTAGTCACAGCCTCCTCTCTCAGAACCCTTGCTTACAGGGCCAACTAGGGGTAGGAAGATCGCTGAGAGACCTAGTGGTTGGCCCCTTTCTTCAGGGAGGGCCTGGCTGTTTTTTCATCCCAGAACAAACACATTTTTGATCTACGAAGCTGCTTTCTCTCCGTGAAAAGATGTGTCTCCCAAGTGACCTCTTCCTCGGTAGTTGGACGGAAAATGTGATAAAAGGCAAAAGCCGTGTCCTTTGAAGATAATTCATATGTTGGCTAATAGCTGGAATAAAGTATCTGGGAACCCAGTGCAGTCTCCAAACAACTCTGCATTAAAGACATCTGGGTTTAATAAAACTAATAAATCAAACACTGTAAGGCGGCACCTCCCGGCTGTGTTCTAGGTCTATAATTGGTGCTTGTAGAAAAGAAAAGCATGAGAATCATGGAGTCAGCAGAGATGCTATTAGCTTCTGATGAGCTGATTGGGCTCTCACAAGGGTCCTCTCCTTGAATTGTTTGGAGAGGAAGCTTATCTAAAGTATAGTTCCTTGCTTTTTTAAAGTGCCAGGTCGCCTTTCTCCAAACTCAAATAAGAATGCTTTTGCTCTCCACAGAAAACCCCAAAGATGGGAGAAAACACTCAAGAGGAGGTGATCAAGGAGCTTGGTTATTTAGCCTAGAGAAGCAAAGACTATGAAGAGACTTTTAATAGTCTTTAGACCTATCACAGATTATATATATATATTATATATATATAATATATATATATATATAAAGAGTAAAGAATAGCTATTTTTCTCCTAGGGAGCAGCAAAGGAAAAGAGAGCTATAATAAAACATATACTCCAAGAGGGCAGGTACTATGGTACTTTTGGTCTTTCTACACTCAATGCCTAGAACACAATAATTGCTTTATGGTGCTTGATTAACTAATTGATTATAGATTCCTAGGAACAGAATTTTAGATCAGGAAAGTTTGTGGAATTATCTTCTCTGGTGGCATTGTGAACAAGCTGTCCTTCTGTCTAGGATGATTCGGATGTAATACTGCATGGAAGTAGAGCAAAGAACTAAATAACCTTGTTGTATATCTTCTAGTACCAAAAATGGATTATACAAAATGAGCATAGGGAATTCTACACAGTAATGCTTAACAAATATTTGTTTAATTTAATTTACTTTATAAATATAAAAACAAAGCCAAGCTCTCAATAAAGAGTGAAACTGAGTCTCATAAGAAACTCATTAGTCCCTACAAAAGAATTTCAAGGAACATTTTTAATCTTCTAGTTTAGTCTCTGGAACAGTTTATATGACTTGAGGTTATGAGATGGATAGAATCATAGGAAACATATTACAAAAGGTCCTCTAGTTCAATCTGTAACCAGTATTCTCAAAAAGAGGCCATCTAGATTTGATTTAAATCCTTCAAGTGAATAGGAATTCATTTCCTCCAAAAACATCCTGTTTCACTTTTGGACAGCTCTTATTCTTACCTTTTTTCTACATTATCTGAGCCAAAATATGACCATCTATAATTTCTGCCCAATCTTTTAGTTCTTCCCTCATGGACCAATCAGAATAAATCTATCCCTCTTCTACAAGACAGCAGATGCAATACTTGGATATACCCATCAAATTTTCCCTGAATCTCACATCCATACTCAACATCCTCAATTTATTCATCTGGTGCTTATACATGATGACTTTGAGGTCCTTCATAAACCTGATTCTCATGCTCTGGGTGTTCTGCAGCTTAGCAATTTCCTTCCTGAAATGTAGAAATAGCTAAATATAGAACTTTTATTACAGAAAGCAGGCCCTCTTTAGGATGAAGAACAAGAAAACAATGGATATTTGGTGTCACTTATTAATTTCCTAACTTATCTTGGAAACCCTTCCACACCAAGGTGACACAGTACTTGACACAGATACCTGTTGAACATTCAATATATAGATCTTGGATGCAAAGACTAACATTTAGTATTAATTCCAAGAGAACCAACCACACTGTGTTCTACTCCCCAAATTTGGCTTCATCTGCTCCTGAATAAAGAGAATAATCTCTAATCATTATTCAGCAAGATACTACACCCCAGGTAGCTGAGAAAATGTACTTTTCTCTAAAAAGTCAACAACAACAATAAAAACTCACACTTACATCGTGATTTACATTTGATAATATGTTTTTTTTTAATCCAGTGAAGTAAGGGACAGCTAGGTGGTACAGAGGATAGAGAACCAGCTCTGAAGTCAGGAGAACATGAATTCAAATCTGGTTGCAGACAATACTTCCTAGCTGTGTGACCCTGGGCAAGTCACTTAACCCCAATTGCCTCAGCCAAAAAAAAAAATTCAGTGAAGTAGGTTGTTACGTTATTATTTTTATTATTCCCCATTTCACAGATGAGAAAACTGAAGATCATAGAAGCTAAAGAGGCTTATCCATAAATACATGGTAGATTCAGGAGATGAATCCAAGTCAAATTTACTTTTTTTTGAGGCAACTAGAATTAAGTGACTTCCCCATGGTCACATAGATAGTAAGTATTTAAAGCCAGATTTTAACTTAGATGCTCTTGTGTCCACTGTACCACCTATCTGCATATGTCTCCAATATTTACTTTCCATTAATATGCCAAAAGATGATTCATTCTTTTTAATAATCTGTGTAGCAAAGACAGAGTAAGTAGAGAAAGACTGGACTTCAGTTTAAAGAACATGATAAGTATTTGTGGATGACTATAATAATTCATATATATGTATGTGTGTGTGTGTGATGTGTGTATGTGTGGTATAATGGAATAATATTGCCTTAAATTTTTATGGTTTATTTAAAAATTTTGTCTTATGTTTTTATATTTTTGTTGTTTTGCTTTTTGAACAAGAAGCTCAGGCAATTGGCATCATTTATATATTCTGACCACATCCCTGCAAAAAAAAAAAAAAAGCATTCTTATTTTTGAAGCAGTCACAACAGTCTAGCACTTTAAAAAGACAAAGGTGGTGCTTTAGATAAACTTCACAAGTCTCCGAAAAGAAAGAAACAAAACAAAACAAAAAAAACCCTTTAAACTAGAGGTAACTGCATTTATAATTTTGTCTGTAGATTGAAAATCAAGATACCATAAATCTGTGTAGGGAAACCCTGAGTGGTTCCCTCAGCTAATAGTCTTGCTCCTTGCCACCCATCCCCTTGAGGAAATCACATTTTATTTCTTTTGAAGAGATTTTATATTTACTTAATCCTATATATTGTACCCTATAGTAGAATGTAGGGTTCTTGAGGGCAGAGATTAATTTGTTTTTGTCCTTATAAGGACAGAACCTAGCACAGAACCTAGAACATAGTGGGAACTTAACAAAAAACTCTGAAATTGAATTGAATTGAATTTTCTTGCAGCTATGAAGGAAAGACTAAAGGCAGTTTTCTCTCCCATTTGATTTCAAAGTATGTACTGAATACTATAGCAATAGAGAAGATGAACCAAGACCAACTGGTGATTCTCATTACTCATGGACATTTAGAAAGCAAAGAGTGGTTTTACAGGTCAAGATCACAAAGGGATAAAAGACATAATTGTTATTGTCAAGGAGTTTACAATCCAATTGGCCAGAATGGATACATACACTACAAAGTAAATAACTATACAGGGATGTATATGGTGAGTGAATATGCATGTTATACTAAGTGAGCAAGCAATAAATGTTAGAGCTCAGAGAAGGGAAAAATCACTATGGCTTCAGGAAATTCAGTATTTCACAAAAGAAGCAGCACTTGATGGGGACATCAAGGATCATAGGATTTAAGTCAGTGTAGAAAAAGCAAATGGGTGTTCCTGGCAATTATTAGCTAGATGGCTAGTGGATAGAACATCAGGCCTGCAGTCAGAAGGATTTGCTTTCCTGACATCAAATCTGGTCTCAGACACTTAGTAGCTATGTGATTCTGTGCCCATCATTTAACCCTATTGGTCTAATTCCTCATCTGTAAAATAGGCTGGAAAAGGAAATGGCAAACCACTCCAACATCTTTGCCAAGAAAACCCCAAAATGAGGTCCCAAAGAGTTAGACATGACTGAAAAAAGATTGAACAACAACACATATATGTAGCACTTTCAGGGCTACAAAAAGCTTTCTAACCAACAATCCTGTAAAGTAGGTAATCTGCAGATTTTTATGCCTTTTTTACAAATGAGGTTCAAAGATAAACTCACAATAAGGAAGTGTAAGATCCAGAAATCCAACTTAAGTCTCCTGATTGTCAATTCTTTCCTCTATAGTATGATCAGAGACAAGGAGGTAGAAAAACTGTAATAATAACTGACTTCCATAGAGTCTTAAGATTTGCAGAATACTCTGTCTATATCAAAGGTGAAATTTGTAGGCCCCATGTGGCCAGCAACACTCCCAAGTGTGGCCCAAACCAGATTAAAATGTAGTTCTTATCTGATTTTAATGCATTGGTGCATTAATTTAAAAAAAAAAGAAATGTGTAAATATGTGTGGTTTTCTAAGTCAAGATGTGGCTCAGCAGGGATCCTTACATAGGATTTAGTGGCCCCCATTTCTAGTTGAGCTTAATGCCACTGGTCTACACTATCTCATTTGATCATCATACTAAGCTTTTGAGGTTGATGTGACAAGTGGCAATATCCCTGTTTTATAGGTGATGAAATTGAAGTTAGCAGTTAAGTTAGATGACTGGCCCACAGTTGCAGAGCTATTATGTGTCAGAGGGAGCCTTCAAAGCCATGTCTTTCCTTACTCTGAGTCTGGCACTATTTACACCCTCCTAGGAAGAAAATGAATGAATCAGTTTGGTTAGAGCAGACTCCAAAGAGGGGAACAGGAGGAGTTAAGACTTCAGAGAGAGAGCAGAAACGAACAATTACCCTACATATTTGCCTTAACACCAGAGAAACTCTATCCTAGCAGTAAATTAATATAATAACCTTATA
>JAJPUD010004719.1:0-10517 GCA_023553655.1 Myrmecobius fasciatus | reverse complement strand
GAAGGAAGAGAAGGAGGAAGGGAAGAAGAAATGGAGAAAGGAGGGAGGGAGGGAGAAATGATGGATGGATATACAAATACATGACAGATGAGATAGAGAGAGAGAGAAGAGAAGAGAAGAGAAGAGAAGAGAAGAGAAGAGAAGAGAAGAGAAGAGAAGAGAAGAGAAGAGAAGAGAAGAGAAGAGAAGAGAAAATATGAATAACATCTGGTATTTGTATTATGGCTTTTTTGTTTATCACAAAATTTCCACATTGTTAATTTCATCTTCAAAAGTTCCAAGGCAGGAATTATTAGATCCATTTACAGATAAGGAAACTGAGGCTGTTAAATCACTTGCCTAGGGCCTTGTATAGTGTCAGCAGCAGAATTCAGGTCATATTATTTTTTGATGTGCTTGAATTTACACCACACATACACGTGTACTCACACACACAGACAGAGCCTAGAAATAGATGTGCTTAACTGTAGCCATCTCACATCCAGACTGCACACTGTAAGTAATGGCTGTTTGCAGAGAACATGAGGCTCCTGAGGAGAGGACTTTATAATAGCCCAAAGTATTAAGCTAATTAGTGCCTGGGAAATTCCTCCGAGAAAGCATTACAATCAAGAGCCTGCTCTCTTTAGGGGCTCCCTGCACAGTAGGTGACTCTGTAAAGCTCTTCTTTCCTGCGGTGCAGAAATCATAACCACAGTTTGTTCTGATCGAGAGCCATGTATGGCCAGGGCCCGAATAGGAAAAGAAATGATTTCCGTTTCACAGGGGACTGGAGTTTGGACTGGCATTTGTCCCACAAACCAAAGGAATCTAGGTTTTAACTTCTACTACAGTTGGTTGCTTTGGGCAAGAAAAGGCAAAAAAAGAGGAGGAACATTGGATGCAAGTCTAGCAAAGAGGTAGTATGAATGAATAAGTGAGTGAATGAATGTGTGCATGCATGAGTAAATGAATGAATGAAGAAGTATTTAATAACCATTGACTATATGCCAGGCACTATACTGGATTCTGGGGGCAGAGAAACAAAATGAACTGGTTCCTGCTATCAAAGAGTTTATATTTATTCTAATAGAGAGACATAACAAATATGGAGTGTCATATTTTGAAAAGGCATTGGGATTTTGAGCATAGTCATCGACCAGTCTATTGTCCTGTGGATGCCAATAGCAATGATAGTCCTGATATGGCTACTATTTCCAAAGAAAGAAGTAGGAAGGGGGCAGGAGAGTTGGGAGTGTCACATGGCATCAGAACAGACTGAAAGATGTCCAGGGAAGCCTTGGTTATGATCAACAAGAATTTCAATCAACAAGCATCTATTAAGCACCTGCCCTGGCTGAATGAGATGTGAAACATGGTCTGTCTGGGACTAGCTAGGTGAATTTTCCCTCCCTCTAGGCACTTAGCAAATCTTTGCTGAATCAAATTGAATCGAATTTCCCCCAAACCAAGAGAAAGGAAGAAGGAAGACAGGACCCCAGATCTTTCTGTTCCTTCTAAAGGTTTCACCCTGGTCCAAGTTAAGAACAAAGGACAGTGATTTGAGATTACGAATGCAAGACATGCTCCATTCACAAAACACACAAGCCTACAAGGAGCTTCCCCATATGCTAGGGCAAGATTGATAAAGATCACACAGCAAAGGCTAGGGGGCCATTGTAATCCTTTTTCTAATCTCAGGGAGATTGGAAATAGCATTCTAGTCATGCTGCCAAATGAGAGAACGTCGCCCCGCTATTGCAGCTGCCACATGTATCTGTGATCGGGTGAATTATAGAGATTAGCGGGGCCCAAGAATTACTACACCCCTTTTTGCATGGCTCTTTGGACAATCCTAAAGGGAAAATAGCTCAGGTTCCATCAGCCTCCGCAGGGAAAGGTTTAGGAAGATGTGTGCTGACACCTAGCGGTCAGAGAGAAACCCAGGGAAAAAGACTCCCTGAGGGATTAAGCAAAGAGACCATGAACTTCTCAAAGGTATTATAAATAGCCTTCCCCAGCACCACTATCCCAGCCCAGTGGGAGGCTAAGCTAAACTGAGTGACGATTCTCTTCTAATTAGCTCTGACATTGTTACTTTCCTTACTCCAGGAGATGAGGAGGGAGGGAACCCCTTTAATAGCATCTTCTGAATTTCAGCACCCAAGAAAAAAAAACTCCCACCCAGGGGTCCTTGTAGTGCGGTTAAATTAGCAAAGAGCTATCTACCTCTCTATTAAGTCCTTTGAGGGCAGTGTGGTATAGGAGTGCAAAAATCCTAGAAGTCAGAGTTCCAAGATCCCAATTCAGCCGCTATATTAAACTGTGTAGCCTTTAGCAAATCCATTCTCTCTGAGCTTCGGCTTGTTCATCCACTGAATGAGGAGACAGGACCAGATTATCTACCAGATCTAACATCCTGTGAATACTATAGGAAGAGAGGGTCGGTGAGTGTCTGACTAGTGACAACCACCGAATCCCTTTCCGTTTCACAGAGAACTGGGTTTGGGACTGACATTTGTCCCACAAACCAAATGAATGTGGGTTTTAACTCCTACTACAGCTGGCTGCTTTGGGCAGGGAAAGAAAAAGAAAAGGTATCAGGCTCAGCTGATTATTCCAGACAAGTGTGTGGGAGCTGCTTAGCACAAAGACCAAATTAGGCAGGGTCAGCTGGGGAAGGGGAGATAGAGGAAAAAGCATCAGATTCAGATGATCTAAAGATACTAGGGAATTATAAATAAGGAATACATGGTGTAAGCTCAGGAGATAGGTGATCCTGGAACTAAAAGGGACCTTAAGGAGCCAATGGCAATTCCATTCCCAGATGATGTTGTTTTTTTTTAATTTATCTGAATACTTAATTGCTCCCTGTATCATATTGTGCCTTTATCTTTCATTTGGTAGATTGTGGATATAGAATGTTCTCTTATGCCAGCTATGTTCCCTATTCCCTCCATCTTTTTACTTTTTACTTGTATTTTATTTTACTTATGCTTTATGAGCCATAATGTTTTCCTATATAAGGATCATAAGATTGGAAGGCATGTTAAGCGGGCTTCTAATCAACTCCAACCAAAGACATCTCTGAAATGGTGATGGTGTTCAAACATTTCCAATGATGGAAGCACTTCCGGTAACATGATACTTAAATCAGAACATATTAGATCTAGATGGTATTTTCATTTCCTCAACTGTAAAAAAGGAGTTAATAGAAGGGTTGTGAAGATAAAAGGAGTTATTTGTCACTTTGCAAACTTTTAAGTGCCATATGAATAGTAATTATCATTATTATTATTTTAGACATCCAATGACCAGAGAATCATATGATTTAAAACTGCAAGAGAACTCAAAAATAATATAGTAGTCTGACCCTCTCATTTCACAGATATGGAAAACTGAGCCCCAAGAGAGATTAAGTTACTTTCTTATGGTAAATTACAGAAGAGCTGCTGATCTCAGAAAATGAGTTTTTTCACCAGAAATTCCCTGAACAGATGAAATCACAGGTCCAGACAAAAACACATTAACTCTGAAAAGGATACAGTATGTCTCATTTTTACACAAGTAGAAAATTCAGTTTAGAGAAATCAAGAAATTTACCCAAAATCCTTTAGACATAGCAGAAATGAAATTCAAAGGTCTTTTAGCTCTGTCTAGTGCTTTTCCTAGCCTATACTGACCTTCTCCAGAGGAAAGAATGAAGCTGGTGACATTGTACAAAGTTCCCTCACTTAAATCTAATTCATTTGCATGTCATGGCATCACCTCCCTGATGTTACATAATCTTCTGAAATTTTGATTCCTGAAACCTTGAAAGATATTTTGGGGTTTTCTGACTTAAGCCCAAAACCATGCTTTAAACTCAAATCAGTCTGGTTCTCCTTGATTAGCCAACAATTGTCCCAACCCAAGCCTTATTTTGTCATTGTTTGGGCCCAGATTATCAAAGAGTGAATGTAAATAGCAATTGTTTATCTTTTGGTCGAAAATCCTAAATGTTTTCCCATCCCAGGTAGGATTTTTTTTAAAACTAAGGAAAGGTCATTCTTAGCCTCATATTTTTACCTAGCCTTAATTCACCAATTGGGTGTTGCTTCAGTCAAACTGAGACCTGTTAAAGACCAGCCTATGCTTAAAAAGACCAAGGTCTCCATAGCATTCAGGGCCATCTTCAGTCATCCTCTTCTATTCTTGCCATTGGACCTGAATGTCTCCAGTGGAGAAAGTGAGTCAGATGACTGCTCAGCCCTGACTCACTTAAATCCAATTTACTTGAAAATCATGGCATTGCCTTGATGACTTCATGGTCCTTATCATGTTATGTCCTGAATAAAAAAAAAATATGCCCCCCCCTTCCTCACCATTAGGACTGAAAAACCTTGGAGCTCTGACCCTACTTACCATACCATTGAGTCATAAACTCCAGGTGCATTATCTCAATCCTTGCCAGGATAATTCCCCTTCCTTTGACTGTTGCCCCTCACCTCAATGTCTCCTATCCTCGACCTTCTTATCCTCTCCCCTATTCTCTCAGGATTAAGTTATGATCCTTTCCTGGAATTATGATTTACCTGTCCTCTCAGCATCCTTGCCCCACCTTATCTGCCTTTGTTAAACCCTAATTAGCTAAAAACCCTATATAAGTTCCTTGCCTTAGTGTCTCTGGCCAAATGATTTGGACAAGAGTCCCATCTGGCTGGCTACTCTAAAACTCTCCACATTAAAAGATTAAAAATCAATCTCTGCCTTGCCTCAGTTTCTCTGATATTATAATTAAGAACAAAGAAGAAGCAATAACAACTGACCTAATTGCAAAAGCTTTTCTGGCTTTTTCTTGACAGAATCATAGAGTTCATCTAAGTCAATGCACAACTGAGTTGGCATTTGCTCTACAACATAACAATAGCTAACAATTATATACATCTTTAAGGTTTTCAAAGTGTTTTGCAGATTTTACCTCACTTGATTCTTACAACAGACTTGGGAGGTAGGTACAGGGATGATGAGTGAAGTCATAGGCATGTGTGTAGCAATGGCAGTATTGATTTAGTTTTACACTGAGGCAAACAGCTGTAAAGTGACTTTCCCAGGCTGACACCGATAGTATCTTGAAGCTGTATGTGAATTTAAATCTTTCTAAATCTAAGTGCAGGATACTGTGCTACATATCTACAACATACTAGAAAATTGGCCATTTAGCCTTCAGCTTCTACTTGAAGACCTTCAGTGACAGAACCCAAAACTGCCTCCCACCACAGCCCATTTCACTTTGGGACACTACTGATTGTTAAGATATAGATTATCCCCCCTCTTTTATATTGTGTTTTGGATGTTCAAAGACAAAAGAGAGGGTGGCTTCTTTCTGAAAAATTTAATCATTTTAGAAAACTAGAAATCTAAAGTCTAATTTTAGGACTCTTCCCTACTTTCACAATAAGCTTTGTCCCTACACTACTTTTCTTTATCTCTCTTAGGGAAGGTCAACCCCTGAACTGATTTGCTCTAGGAATCTCCCTCTTGATTTTATGGATTCTTCAGATTTCTTCAACCATCTCACCAATTTTGTTTTTAATTTTATTGGTATCTTTTGCTTTAAATCATTTCCATTTTGATATATATCTATTTCCACTACAGTTCCTTGCCACCCAGAGAACCATCTCTTATATCAAACCATCTCTTATAATAGCAAAGAAGAGTAAAGAATGCAATTTAGCAAAACCATCAAATGGAATCTGAAACATCTTCAATGTTCTGCACTCAGAGACCCCCCACTTCTGCAAAGAGGGAAGAGAGGTTCATTTTCTCATCTTTTTCTTGGGCCAACCTTTGTCAATATAATTATCCCTTACTCATTTTGCTTCAAAGTTAGATGGTCTCCACTGCTGAGAATTATTTCATTCAAGAGGCTGTTCAAAACAAGGAAAAACCAACTCCCTGGTTGTGTGGGCAGCTAGGCGCTAAATAAAATATGCACTTTGTGGCCAGAAGTAGGGTAGTGTTGTCTCTAATTGGTTATATGAGCAAAGCCCTAACTCATTATGATTTGTAAACTGTGGAAAGAGCTTTCAGAGGGGGCAGCCTCACCACCTCTCCTTATTCACCTGGAATAAATATGACCAGGGCTCAGGCTATTCAGAATGGAGTCGTTGAGTTCAATTTTCTAGGTCGTTTATTTTCCCTGCTCCTCAGGTCACTGAGGTGTGGGCTGAGGTTTTATGGGAAGGAGAGTTCTTATGCTGTTTTTGGCACATAATGGGCTGCTTCCTATAATATGAAAGGAGAGTCAAGAAGGGAAGGGGTGAGGTTGTGAGAAACTAAGACAGGAGCCACAGTGGGCTGCTGCCAGCAGTCTAGGGTGGAGCTGCATCTGTGTCCTTTGACTCACCTGGTGAGATAGTGTCAACACCTGGGGAAGCTAAATCAAGTTAAATGTGGGCTGAGGTAAGGAAGGGGAAGGGAAATCCAATTCAGTTTTTGAAGATTTTTTTTTCCACGAAAATGGCTTTCTATCTACAAATCCAAGTCAGTCCTGAGAAAATAAAAAATTGTCTACTGAAGTGGTCAACTCCAAGCCAAGGGAAGGAGTGAGGACACACATGAAAGCTTCCAATATACCTACAATGTGAGACCTTAGCTAAATTATTTCACCTTTATGAAGGTTTACATAATTCTTCATTTGTAAAACAAGGTGGGAAATTGAAATGGAAAAATTTTAATGTTCATCTTAACTTTAACTAGCCACTATCCTATAATTAATTTGAAGAGGACAAGGGCATATAGTAGAACAGAATCACCTTTGGGGCCTAACCCTGGGTTCCAAAATGGTCTCATTCCAGTAAAGTGAAGAGATAAGTGCATACATCTTGTCTTTCTAATCTGGAAGGAGCTAGAAAGTTGGGGTATCATTTATCAGCAACCTTTAATGGGTTTGTACTAAATGTTAGGTGCTATGGTCAAGGAGACTAGGGAGCAGAACCAACTTACAAAGCCAAGACAATTTATAACTTAATAAGTCTTAGAAACATCTAAGAGCCTAAGACTTTAAATGTGACTACATACTCTGTAGTTGAGGTGGAATTTGAGACATCCAGAGAGCTATTAAACATTTGTTAAGTGCCTACTGTATCCCAGGCACTACTAAATGCCCAGTGGTAAGCACTGGGAATACAAAGAAAGGCAAAAAAAATAGTCCCTTCATCTTGTGCTCAGTCTAATGGAAGGGACAGAAAACAAGGAAATATGTATAAACAAGCTATACAAAGGATAAATAGGATATCATTAATAGAGGAAAAAATTGGGAAAGATTGGGTAGAAGGTGGGATTTTAGTTGGGACTAGAAGAACTCTAGGGAAGTCCAAAGTTATCTCTGCTTCAGGAAGTAGAAATGAGAAGAGAGAGAATTTTAAGCATGGAGTATAGCCAGTAAAAATGCCCAGAGTCAGGATATAGAATGTCTTTGTTTATAGAGTGGCTAGGAGGCCAGTTCTTTGGACTGAAGAGTTCCCACAAGGGAAAAGAGGTTATAGAAAGTGTAAAATGTGGGAGAAAGAATTGGGTTATGAAGAGTTTTGAAAGCCAAACAGAGGATTTTGTATTTGATCTTAGAAGTAATAAGGAGCCACTGGAATTTACTGAGTAAGGAGGTGAAGTGTTTGAACCCATGCTTTAGGAATCAAGATCTTCCTACCTCCAAAGCCAGTATTCTATCAACTTGCCTCTTTCCTTGGAATATAAAAGATAATATATTATTTGCTGCAAGGAGAATACAAATATAGGATTCATGAAACCCAGGAGGGTTTGACTGGATGAGTAACCCATCTCTAAATATCATCATTACTTTTATTATCACCATCATTGTTGTCATCATCATGATGACTAGCCATCATTAATTATCATTATCATTAGCATCATGCTTTAAAGTTTGTAAATTATTTTCAAAGAATATCTCATTTTGACCTCACAACCACCCTAGAAAGTGAGTGTTATTATTATTTCCATGTTACAAATGAGGAAACTGAAGCATGCAAACATTAGGTTGTTCAAGATTGCACAGCTAGATAAGTATCTGAAATGAGATTTGAACTTAGGTTTTTCCTGACTCCAAGTCCAGCAAACAATCAGCAAGCATTTAGTAAGCTCCTACTTATGTGTTAGTGTGTTAGGCTCTGGGCATACAAAATAAAAAATGAAAGAGTTTATGCCTTTAATGGGGCTTATTTTCTATGGAGGAAGCAACACAAACTTTATATTAAAATATATGCAAAGTAAATGCAAATAATTTGGGGGGGAATTATTTTTGGTTCGGTTTTGTTTTTGAAGTAAGGTGGAATGAGGGGAGGTAGCAGATGTAAACTATTGTTGTTTCTCACTGAGAATAGGTTTTGGACTCTATTCTTATTCACAAACTTTGTGATGAATCTTTAGAATCTTTTAGAATTTTTCCTATTGAGTTAATAAGAGAGAAAGAGATAATTTGGAGCTCTTTGTATGTTGGGGGAATGGAAGCAAGGGAATCAGGGAAGACTTCATGAGTAAAATGTCATTCAAGCTGGATCTTGAAAGAGGAGCAAGATCTTGATAAGTCAATCAACTAACAAGAATTTTAAAGAGCCTACTTTGTGCTAGGAAATAAAAATTGAAAGATTAAAAGAATTAAAAGGAAAAAAGTTTTTAAATCAAAATAGATAAATACATAAAAAGATAAAATTAAATTTATCCCTGTTTTCAAGACCTTTACTGGAGGAAAGAGCATGTACATGAATAAGAATAAGAGAGAGAGAGAGAGTACTAGTAGATTAGAGGAACAGAAAAGTGGTACTCTAAGTTTTGAAGGAAACAAAAAAATTCTAAAAAATAAATAAAAATAAAAAAATGAAATAAAAAAGCAGAGATTATAAGGGAGTACATTCCAGGCATGGGCTTTCCAGAGAGAAAGCATGAAGGTGGTGTATTGTGTGAGGAACTACAAGAAGACCAGTATAGCTTGGCTATAGAGTATGGTAAGAGGAGTAAGAGATCCTAAAGCTGTTTGGAGACAGATTTAAATGCTTGTCATTTAAATGCCAAACAGAATTTTATTTTATGTTTTATCTTGCAGGCAGTAGGGAGCTACTAGCACTAAATGAATAGGGGGTTAGCATAGTAAGAATTGCAGTTTGGGAAAATCACTGGCTTCTGTGTAGATGACAGGTTAAAGAAGAGAGATTTGTGAGGCAGGAAGACCAATTAGGAAACAACTTCAATGGTCCAGGTTATGTGTGACAAGGTGTTGGGTACAGGAAATGTTATTGAGGTAAAAAATAGGATTTGGCAGAAGAATAGATATGTGTGAATTTTTTAATTTGGAGAACTGGCAGGACAATGGTGCCCTTGAAAGAAAAAGGGAAGTTTGGAAGAGAGTTTTTGTTTTAGGGGAAAATATAATGAGTTCAGTTTTAAACTGATATGTCTGTGGGACATCTGTACAATAGGCAGATGATGAGGTTGAACTAGGTCAGGAGAGAGATTAGGAATGGATATATACATTTGAAAATCCTCTTCAAATAGATTTAGGGGAAACAGAAAAATGAAAGAACATCCCAAATAGAGAGAATTACACAGAATCATAAAGGTGGGAAGACAAAATGGCATGTTTACAGTTTTAATTTGCTGGAACATCAGGCTTATGTCAGGTGAATAGTAGAAATGGATCAATGGATGAACAGATGGATGGATGAAAAATCCATTAAGTGCTTACTATATGCCAAGTACTATGTTAAATGACAGGGCTACAAAAAGAAAAAAAGGTGCTCATTCTCTAATTGGGGAAGAAAATACTTGAGTTCAGCTATATGGCAAATGGAAAGACCTTCAAATCCTGAAGATACAGCAGAAGGGTTGATGGAAAAGCACAGAGGTCCTTAAGTCAGGTGAAATGACAGTAGCAGGGGATTTTAAGGCACAGATTCAGGATAGATAATCAAGTCTGGTGGTTTTCCATATCAATAGAAAGAAGAGTTGATGATTCCTATATCATCCAAAGATTTTTGAGTAGTAGTAGGAAATAACAGGTGAGTACAGGGTAGTGAAAAGAGTTCTGAAGTGTCAATCAGAGGATTAAGGTTTATATCTTGGCTCTGCTTTTACTATGTATGTAACCTCGTGCAGATTGATCCTTATTTGTAAAATGAAGTGTTTGCACTACATTATTTATAAGTCCCATTGCAACTCTAGCTAAACTAGGAATTAAACCATAAAAACAAACTATTAGGGTCAACCAGCCTATGGAAGAATTGGAATTCTAGACCTAAAAGGACTGGACATTACTCGGTAGACAATGGACAATCACTTAAGTTTTTTGATTAAGTGCTATTTGGGGAGTTTCAAGGCTAAGAGGAAGAGCTTGATCAACAGTTTCAAATGTGGCAGAAAACTTGTCTACTTGGTCTCTCAGAAGTAGAATGAGAACTGAGAAAAAGCTATAGTTGGTTATTTGGTCACAATATTTCACAGAATTTCAAGTTTCTTTAACTAGCTTTCATTTTACTCTTCCCCCA
>JAJPUD010004718.1:159074-185083 GCA_023553655.1 Myrmecobius fasciatus | reverse complement strand
AAAGTGAATATGAAATTCCTTTTCTTAAACCCAATTTGATGAGGCTGGTTAAAATTATAGTTGATACCCAATGTATGTTTATACTTTGAAACTTTAAATTCAGTGTTTTAAACCAGTTGCTAGATTAACTTGGAAGATAATTATATAAAATCAATAACTGAACATTCATTGTAAGCAGGAAAAGAAGTTAAGGTCCCTCCAAATTCTGGGAGAGTAGATAATAGAAAACAATAATCCTTCTCCAGAAATAGAATAAGACAGAATCTGTTATTAGAGGCACATTGCAAATGATTTCTATCAATAAGATATTAATTTTACACTGTGGCTTTAAGCTATTTCAAGGAAAATGGTGCTAAGAAAAAAAAAAGGTGGGAAAATGTGGGAATGTGGCTCAAAAGCCCAAATGATATGTAGATTATTACCTCCATGAACAGTATTTAATATTTAATAAAACCAAATTGATAGCAAAATAAATCTAGTATTTATGGATGACGTGCTCATCCATAAATGATAGACAAAACAAAGCCACATTAATAACTATAGTCATTTTCATATAGATAAACTAAATTTTTATAGCTTTGCCCTTTCAATCTTAGTTTTTTTTTTAATAAATATTTTCAGATAAAGGAACTGGCTCCCATTAAAGCAAGCTCATATTGAACATATTGCTTTGCAATTCTTCTTTTTTGTTCCCTTTTCTCCTATCCCCAAAGTGAGAACCTCAGAAGGTGCTCCTGCCTCAAACTTCGCAGTCTTTAATATTTCTATGCTCTTCATCTTGAGAAGTGCTATTTCTAGCTCTTCCTTCCTACACTGTGGTACTGAATGTCTAGACACTTCAATCCAACAATCATTTCTTAAGTCCCCATTTTGTGCTGCAAGCTGATAGGGGAGGTAGAAATTAAGCTAAGATAGAGCTTATACCCTCATGGGGCTTAAAGTATAGTAAGGAGACAAAGCAGATAGATGCACAAATATCTATAAAATAATACATCATTCACTGCATATTACTGATGCTTTAATAATTTTATGTAACTTGAAGTGAGTAAAGTGCCTAAGTGGATAAAGATCTGGTTTAGAATAAAGATGATAAACTTCTTTTTTGATACATTGAATTAAAGGAAACTGGTACTTGATGTAAAGGTAGGGCTGAAAAGAAGGAATTATCAGTAATCATGATCATATTTTAATGGAAAGGAAAAGATAAGGAGTATAGATGAGGATTGTCTATGAGAACTAAGCTACCAAAAGTGAAATGAATGCAACATAGAATATCTTCTTGATCACTGGCTTCTGTTTGTTTTAGAACAGAAATATAGAGATTGGTGATTAGGAACCGAGTCAGCTGGATGGGAGCACAAGGGAAACACAGAGATAGAAAGAGACTAAGAATGAGAGAGACAGAGACAGAAACAGAGAGAGGGAGGAAAGAAAGGAGAGAGAGCCAGATACGGAGACAGAGAGAATGAGAGACAGAGACAGAAACAGAAATAGAGACAGAGTGAGGGAAGGACGGAGAGAGAAACAAAGAGACAAAGGGAGATACATAGAGACAGAGATAGAGAGAAAGAGACAGAGACAGAAAGTGAGGAAGAGAAGGGCGAGAGGAAGGAGAGAGACAGGGAGAGAGAGAAGAGGGAAGAAACAAAAAGAGGGAAAGGAAGAAAGAAAGAAAGAATTAAGAGAAAGTAGGAGGAGAAAAAAGAGGGAAGGAAGAAGGCAAGACACAGGGTTGACAAGACAGGGAAGGAAGGAGATAGAAACAGAGAGAGACATAGGGAGATTCATAGGCAGAGATAGAGAAAAAGAGAAAGAGACTGAGAGTGAGAAAGGGAGTGGGGAGAGGAAAGAGAGAGAGAGAAACAGAGAGAGAGAAAGAGAGACAAAGAGAGAAACAGAGAGAGACAGACAGAGACAGAGAGAGACAGAGAGAGACAGAGAAGGGGAAAGAAACAGAAAGAGGGAAAGGGAGAAAGAAAGAGAATTAAGAGAAAGAAGGTGGAGAAAAAAAAGAGGGAAAGAAAAAGGCAAGACATAGGGGGAAAGCAAGAGAAGGAGAATGTGACAGGGACAAAGAAAGGAAAAGTGGAAGAGGTAGAGGCAAGAAGAAAATAAAAGCTGAATGTTCTAAGAAAAGATTCATGGAAGAAATTAAAATTTCTACCAAGACATAGCCTGGCTGTAGGCCTATCACACAAACCAGAAGTCCATTCTTTTATTTCCATTGTTCTCATAGTAGAACTGAAAGAAATGCAATGGCACAGAACATCATACCCTACAAATAGAATACCTTATTTATGGCATTAAAAATATCTGGACACATGCTGGGGCTATTCTATTTGCATGTCCCACCACCAACATTTCCAAATTACAAACCCTGACAAATCTTGTCAAAGTTTTGACAAACAAATCTTGCAGAGAGAGACAGGTAGACAGGAGGAAGAAGGGGAGGGGGCTATTGCTTTCCTCTCAGCCCCTCTTCCAACAGAAGCCGCTTTCTCTCTCACCATCATAGCTCTCTCAGCTTTTAGATGACACACTGATAGATAGTTAGACCATCCCCATAGAGATGTCACTTGTGTCCTAGTGTGAGTGCTTCTGCCAACAACACTTGTAGAGAGGCAGTAGTAGCCTAGATTAGTTGGCTTTCACCTCTAAGGGGGTACTAAGCACTAAGGATGTAAAACAGCTGGAAAAAAAAGTGACTAGAGGCTCCAAAGACCAGCTTGACCTACTCCACAATTTTGCCCAGGGCCACCCAGTTTACCTTTAACTGTGCACAAGCATATAAAAATTCAATGCAGAGTTATTTTTGTCTTCCTCGCCCATGCACTTGGGCAGCTGAGCTGGCATGCTGGAGGCGAGGAGATGCCTTCTTCCTGATGAGCTCCGGGCAGTCAGTGAGCTGATTCCCTACAGAGAAGGAGCCTGGGTGATGAATGACAGACCTGACTAGCAGGAGGTTTAAGACCCCAGTTAAGTAGGTAGTGAAGCAAAAAAGGGGGCCCTGTTATAGGAAAATTAAGCAGCTGAAGGATTGAATGAGAGAATTATTTTCTCTTCCAAAGAGCATCATCCTTCTTAGAGTATATATATATATATATATATATATATATATATATAGCCAAATAAAAATGTTCTTGTGGTTAACAAAATTTTTGTTTTTATGTATGTATATGTGTATATACATATTAAATATTTTAAATTTCAAATATTTCATTTTTCAGTGAATATTTTCATGATTGTAATTAATTATTTTGTAACAAAAGGTCATGCACTTTTATTTGCCAGAAAAAACAAATATGGGTGCTTATGTAATTAGACTAGAGGTTGACTGAGTGGGTTTAAGGCCTGAGCCAAGTAGTTGATAAGAACAGAAAGTTATCTCTCTGAGGTCATGTTCTAATTTGTATATTCTAAAAGGAAGAAAGGTATATAGACTGTTAATAATTAGTAGATGACATATGAGCTTAATCACTATTAGGATAGGAATTGGGCCTGTGATTTCAATAATATAAGGAATTCACAAGGGGATGGGGCACAAAAATACCTCTATGCAGGATGGTATATTGTCCATAATTTATAGTCTTAAAGAGACACCTAGAATACTGAAGACCTTAATGATTAGCTCAATGTCTGAAGCTGCTCTTAAATCCAAGTTTTCTTAGTTCAGAGGTTAGCTCTCTACCTATTTTCCTTTGGCTGGCTCTCTTAATTATTAAATAATAATATTCTTAATAATATTTGGCATATGTCATTATTTTAATTAAATTCCACTAAGATTAAATATCAGTATTAATTATAAATAATAATTAATCATTATATTATTATATTATAAACAAGTTTAAAGAATTTAGCTTCCTTGATATTTTTCTGGTTTGCTTGTACATTTCAGTTGTGAAAATATTCCCTAAAAATACAACAATGGTGTAAGATCAAATTCAAGATACTTGAAGTCACAAACTCAGAAAGAGCTACCTTAACATTTTGTTAATAGTAAAATGAATACAAAGAAAAAGAATCCCTTTATTTGGCATGAGTCAAATTATTAAATTATTGATTAATATGGTTAATAATAATTGGCATATGTCATTAATTATTTTATTTAAATTCCACTAAGATTAAATATCAGTACCATGTGGCAGAGTAAATAGCATGGTGTATGTTTTATCTTTGGCACACACTGACTATGTGACCCCTGAAAAGTCATTGAATTTCTCAGTGTTCTAAGCATCTCTAGAATGTCAAATTGAAAAGAAAAATCATCTGCATTAGTACTGGAAATTTCTTTACCCAAGAATTCTCTGTTCCAATACAATTACAGATCTATTCCCCATCACTTTATAAAACAATTAATGGAATACATAGCTCTTTAATAATGATTCATTGTGTGGAGCATTCACTCTTTTGTTCTCAGAAAAAAAAATCATACTTATAAATCTTCACTATGTTGAAATCACACTTACATTGTACAATGAGTTCTCTAGAAGGAAGTGTTGACTTCATGGCACACTTTATGACTTGAGGTTAACTTGTAAATGAACTTTCAGAAAATGCTTTATTTTCCCCTTAAAACTCTTCCACTCCAGACCTTGTTCCCTGCTGTTAAACATGTCTTTAACAGATCAAAAATGGATCATAAAGCTACATCCATATGATTTCAACTGGATCTTACATCCTTTTTCAGTTTACATTAGTGGGTTTTTTAACCTGACACATCTGATCTCATTTATTCATAAAGCTGTTGAATGAGCATAAACAAAGACAAATAAATGAAACAAGTTCAAATAGCTCACCAAGAGAAATGAATGTTGCCATGTATTTTCATTACAGTATTTAGGCACATGGTGTGTGTTGTTGGGTAAATCTCATTATAGCTTTGAGCCCCAGAATCTTCTTCTGTCAAATGGGAAGAATAAAAATGCTTGTGTTTTCTACCACACCACAAGCTCATTATAAGAATTGAATTTGATAAAACATGTACAAGCATTTGGCAATTATATAGCAACATAGAAGGAAAGTTATTAGTGGATGGAGAATAGAAGATCTAACATTTATGCTGTATTTTATGGTTATAAAGCACTTTATGTATACTTCTTTATGTATATTACATTATTCCTTTATACCTTATCCTTACACATTTATGTCTTTATGCATATGTTACATAGTTAAATTTTTCAGGAGACCCAGTGACCTCAGGAATATAAATAATCTTCCAAAAGGACAAATAATAACCTATCTATATTTGATTATCATATTCATATTATTCATATGTATTCATGAGACATATCTAGAGCTGCACAGTCATCTAGTCCAACCGCCTCATTTTACAAATGATGACACAGATATATAAAGTTTTAATCACTTGGTCAAGGTCACACCCATAGAAAATAGCAGGGGCAGATTTTGGATCCAAGTTATCTGACATGTTTTGAAAATTCAGATCTCTAAAGAAATTGTGTTTTAAATTATGCTTTTTTGTTAAAATTCTTAAAAAAGAAAATCAGATGTGTGATCAAAATGTATATTAATAAAAGTTCAGAATAACATATCTTGACATTAAGAGGAAAGAAAAACCTGAAACCTAACACCTTACTAATGATACCCAAGCAGTTCTTACATGATAAGATGGCTCATGCCAAATAAAGGGGCTCTTTCTTTTTCCTTATTTTATTATTAACAAAACGTTAAGGTGGCTCTTTCTGAATTTGTAACTTCAAGTGTCTTGAATTCGATCTTACACCATTGTGTTAATTGTATTTTTAGGGAATATTTTCACAACTGAAATGTACAAGCAAACCAGAAAAATATCAGAGAAGCTAAATTCTTAAACTTCTTTAAATATAGATATGAGGGAATGTAAGATAGATTTTTATTACAGATATATTTATCTCTTTAGAGAGATGTTTCTCACTATATGTGTGCACATATGTGCATTTAAAATCTGCATGTACAACTAGCTTCAGAATTTTGATGGGAATGACTACTGGAAAATTAGAAATTTTTAATTTCCTTATTGTTAATGTTCAAATAATAACTGTTGTATAGTGCTTTAGAGTTTACAAAGCACAATCTTTATACATTATCTCATCCATCCCAATTGAAGTCTCAGTGAGTGGTGCAAAGGAAACTGGTTTCATGATAGTATCATTTACTAGAATGATTAGGAGGGAAGATGAACCCCACAGGGGGAAATTACCATATCATATTATTTTAGCAGCAACTCAAGATTAGGGGTAAAGTTTCTGTTTATACGTATTCTCTACAAAGTGATTCCCAGCTATTGATAGACATATCTACACACAGAAAAGCCTGCCCACCAAATGAAGTAGACCATGATGTTCATAGAAGCATGATAATTGTACCCATGCTGTAAAGGCACAATACACTTAGCCTTGTAAAGAGACACTTTGAAATACAGTAGTGGTTTCAAAGCAATTTGAGAAGGAGTAACCCTTAATTATTTCTCTTACACAGTAATAGGACAGGCTATTTTTCTCTATTTAAAGTATAGTCCCTTTCATTTAACTTTTAAAGGATACATTGCTATTTTCTTTGCCCTTTCTCTGATGCTTTACAAGTGGACAATATAGAGAATTTTAAACTAGGTAATGGTCTACAGTTAAGTATATTTAAATCTAGTTAAATAATTAAACCCCCAAAAGTGGTTACCAATGTTCCTATAGGGATTTGAAATGGAATAAATAGATGGTTGCTTACACTACTGTGTGCTTGACAATTTGCTTTCTAAATTTTTTTTTCAGTAAGTTGTATAAAAATTTCAATTGCAAGGTTCTAATATTTGAAAATGATATAAATTGGAAAAGGAGAGTAAAGTTGGACTAGTGGACTCTAATAAGCCAAAACTTTTGGATGAATGTAAAGTCTTATACTTAAGGGTCTGGAAGAACTAGTTCTTACTGGTTGTCTAAAGCCTACTGGTAAATTTTCTGTGAGAGCCTTTACCCCTTAGAAATCAGGAAAAGCTAAAAATCAGGGATGATTTACTGTTTTGCCAATTCTCTAGACTTAACTGATGGGAAAAAAAAAGCAATAATGCAAATTAATCTTAAAAGTATCTTTTGCAAACATTGCACCACCACCCTCCCTCATCCCACCTTACCCCAGATAGTTGATTATTAAATATTTTCCAACACACCCTTGCTTATATTGAATTTCTAAGCATAAAATTTGGGAGATGAAGTTTAAGAGCAGTTTACCTGAAAAAAGATTTGACAGTTGTAATGAACAGTAAGCTTGATAAGTCAAGAGTTTGATAGGGCAGCTCAAAAAGCTACTTCAGTAAGAGGTGAAATGTTCTGAACTAAGGGAATGCTAATACCATTGTACACTCCATTCTGTTCAGATTACTTTAGAGTGTTGTATCTATTGTGTGGGTCATATATTAGGAAGGATGCTGATGAGTTGGAAAATATCATAAAGAAGGAAACCAGGATAGTGATGATTTTTTAGTGTCAAATGAGAATTAGTTAAAGGAACCCAGAAAGTTTAAGCCAGTTTAAGCCTGAAGGCAGACAGATGTAATGGGAACATGATAGTCATCCACAAATATTTGTAGCTCTGTTTGATGGACTGTCATGCAAAATAATAATAATTAAAATTAATATAGTGCTTTTCATTTTGCAGAATACTTTATTATATATTATTCTCATTTGATCCTCACAACAACTCTCTCATGGAGATGCTTTGCTCATTTTACATATGAGGGAAAAGAAGACCTAGAGAATAAATTACTTTAGTCACAGAGCTGGGAAATTACTGGAGCAGGATTCAAAAAGGGATTTTATTTGTATTGTTTATTCCCATTTAAAATAATAAGCAATGGATAAAAGTCACAGAGAGGAAAATTTAGATTTAATATATGGAAGAATTTCCTAAAGAATTTCTTTCCAAAATATAATCCCCTAAACTATGTCAGTTGGTGTCTAAATAGCCCATCACTTGGTTATACTGTAATATGGATTCTTCTACTTTTTTATTAAAGCTTTTTATTTTCAAAACATATGTGTAGATAATTTTTCAACATTGACCCCTGCAAAACCTTGTGCTCTAAATTTTCCCCTCCTTCCCTCCACCCCCTCCCCTAGATGGCAATTAATCCAATATATGTTAAACATGTTAAAATATATTTTAAATCCAATATATGTATACATATTTATATCATCATATTGCTGCACAAGAAAAATCAGAAAAAAATGAGAAAGAAAACAAAATGCAAGCAAACAACAACAAAAAGAATGAAAATGCTATGTTGTGATCCACATTTAATTCCCACAGTCCTCTCTCTGGGTGTTGTTGGCTCTCTTCATCACAAGATCATTGGAACTGGCCTCAATCATCTCATTGTTGGAAAGAGTCACATCCAACATGGATTCTTCTTACTCTGAGATCATATATCTTAGAGATTCAATTAAATTCATATTTCATCTTATTTTTGTTTCACACAAGAAATATTACATATGTGATCTCTCTTAATGATACACACTCTTCCTCATTAAATCCACATTTGACATCCTACTACTTTAGTTCTCCATACCAACCACATCTACCCCAATTTTTTTCTTAATCTTAATCTACTACAGCTTTCAGCTATATTGATCATTATGTCCCCCATTTAAATCTTATCCTATTCTGTATTTTTATCATGATTTATTTTATGAATAGAATGTCCTTATTCCTCTCTGCTTCCACCTTAGCTATCACTGCCTTGAAGACTAAACAATGGTATGGTAGGTGGTATACTAGGTCTCCAAGTTTAAAAAATGCATCTATGACACTCTATTAAATTTAATCTTCATTATGAACATTTTTACCAACATTTTTTAAAGTCTAGACAAACAACAAATCCATAGATCAAGCCTCAAATCATAGTATACTGATTTCTTAAGTATAAATTTCCACAGTGAACATTTAGCAATTAGATAATTCAAGTTGGTTTCAACACATTTATGATTGAACTTCCTAATAATGTACCCCCAAAAACTTTCAACAATGACACCCTCATTCTACACTTTGTGATTAGCTCATTCTTTTGTGTTTCTCAACTTTTCTGTATGATTTAACATAATAAAATTACAGTTTTTGATCTTGAAATCACAAAATTTACCTTGTTAACTTTTATTTTACAATATTTTCTAGTCAGTTTATATTAATTCTGTCTTTAGATTATAAACTTATTGAAAGTAGTAATTTTTTTCATAGTTATTTGTAGTAGACCAGATTTGATCTTTGTAGTCTGATTGACCCAGTCTGAGATTGGAATGAAGTGAGGTTCATAATCCAACTAATCATTAACAAAATAATTTTCTTAGTCAATGCAGAAGGATATTAATAGAAGAAAAATGATATGCCTTAAAGATTCATTTGATTAACTGATTAAATCTTCTTTGAGATGCTTGTTGACTATCTGAAGCCTATAGAAATTCTAGTAGCTCCTAATGTTATGATTTTTTTTGGTGGGGAGGGTGTACTCGGGAAATATAGGTTTATACCCATGTTGATCCAAGAAATACCAAGAGTGACCCTAGTCTGATTCCCATGAGCTAATGAAATTTCATAAACAATTTAATTACTTCTTAAGGGAAAAAAAATCAATTCTCTTGATCAGGATCCTAGGATATTGCTCTCATCAGAGCAAAATAGTACATAGTTCAATTCAAGATAGGCATAGAGTTAATGATTGGAATGATTAATTTTAGAAACCTAATATTCATATTATTTCCTAATGAGTTCATTTCCTAATACTTAAAAGCCTTTATTTTGTATAATTTAAAGAACAGCACTGATATGACTATGTATACATTTGATGCAATGATTCAGGTCATAGATAAATATTTTGTTTAGCAAAAATATGTGTTCATACCTGGTGCCATAGTAGAATGAAATATGAGATGTGCAAATTTAAAGACATCTTCACTCCAAGTGTTCATGCAAGTTATTTATGGCCAACCTATGGTAGAGTCTTCCAATCTTATGTTTGTTGAGCAGCCACAGTTGGACACAGTGGGCCTTTACCTGGTCAGAGGGATAACATTTTGACCTTCTTCAAGAATGAAGAGAAGCAATGAATTCAATCAGTTATGGCAGAATGTTACCTTGGATCTGGAAGTTAAGAGACTGACCTAGGTGCTCATCCTAGTTTTAGCATTCTTTAATCACATGATCTAGAACAAGTCATTCTTCTTTGAGAAAAAGCTTCTTTATTTTGTTAAATGAGGATAATAGTCCTTGCCTACCTCATTGCTGTGAAAATTAGAGGAAAGATTTTGTAACTCTGGCTTCAAGCATTTACTAGCTGTTTGACCCTGGAAAAGTCACTTAACCCAAGTGACTTTTGTTTGTTCAATTTCCTCATCTGTAGAATGAGCTGGAGAAGGAAATAAAAAATCACTCCAGTATCTTTGCTAAGAAAACCCTGAATGGGGTCACAAAGAATCAGTCATGACTGAAAATAACTGAATAACAATAACAAAATAGAATATATATACATATACGCATTTGTATATGTATATATATAAGTATGCATATATATAAAATTATTGAAATTATTTAATAAAACTGACCATTTTAATTCCTTTTGTTTGTCAGTTGGTAGAACCCTTAACCCCAAGTGGAACAGCACCCAACCAGGCCCAACTTCGGATCCTAAAAGAAACTGAGCTTAAAAGAGTGAAGGTACTTGGATCTGGAGCATTTGGTACTGTATATAAGGTAAGTCAAATATTTTGAAGAATGAAATATTGAAGGTGAAGGTAGCTTTAAAATTTTTCTAGTCTGTTAAATATGTGGTAGTATTATAACTAACTCAGTCCTTTTGAAGGCATCTAGCTGACACAGTGGGCCGAGAATTGGACTTGGGTATCCGTGGTCCCCAATGGGGAAGACCTTCATTGAAATTTTTCCTCAGATGCTTATTATCTATTTGTTCTGTAGGCAAGTTAACCTCTTGCTTGCAGTTTCCCTATTTATAAAGTGGGGATAATATTAGCATCTAAAGTTGTTATGAAAATCAAATAAGATCACATATGAAAGTATAAAACCAATATTATTAATGTCAATAGAAAATAGAAGTTAATGCATAAATATATACTCATCTCTTTGGTTTATATTATATAAACATTAAATTAACTCTAACTAATACATTCTACCTATCTTTGGGAACTTGCTTAACTTCTCAGAGCCCTGAGGCAGCTGGACAAGACTAAGTTACAGAACAATTTCATTTGAATGGGTATGAGTGATTTTCTCTGTAGAAGTTCCTTTAAACAGTTAAAATAATGAATCAAAATTGATTAAAAATAAATAGATATTAAACTTTGGAAACATGAATGAACTAATCAAGATTGGAAAGAAATTTTATTGTAATGAGAAAACAAAACAAATTAGTAACACTTTAAATAAAAATGACAAAATGAGACAAACCCCAAATAATATGAAATGTGAAGTAGGAGTTTCTTGTTGGTATCTACCCTCTTTCTCTCCCCCCTAATGGCAGCAGCACATTGTTCTTTTCCACTCTTTCCTGCTTCCATCCTCATCCAAAGAGCCTAGGCATCCTTAGTTTAGAAGTCACCAAACTCCATCATCTTAAGAAATATTAAGTTACACTTATTGAGCACTGTATAACACCCATGGAATTTTCAAAATTATACACAGGTTTGAATTTTTTGGAAGATTTTTATTAGAAGCCATGTTATGTCATTTTCTTTATTGAATTAATCAATTAATTGACAAGAATCTGTAAATATTTCTGTACCAGATAATGTATTAAGTGAATGGGGAATACAAAGAGGAAATGCTCCCAAAGTAGAAAACTACCTTTCTAAGATTGTAGTTCTTTACACTGATTTTGTCTCAGGATAGTAACATTTTGAATACAAATACATTTTTTTCCTCCAAAAATGTGCCCCCCAAAATTGATTAATTTTTAGTTGCAAAATCAAAATATAAGAAACCTTTAATGTCAGGGATATTTGTAATATTAGTTTAAAAGATCAAAATCACTTAATATGTTTCTTAACATTCCTATGTGCCCAGAGAATGGTTTTCTCATTTGTTTCAATAGTATGCAATAAAAACCCTAGCAATGCAGCATCTAATTTTGTGTTTTTAAAGGTTACCTACAAACTAGACTTATTTGTGTGTATGGACTAAATTCTTTCAATTATAAAATTAAAGGGTCCCAAATGCCAGTCAAAATAGAAACCATTTACCTCTGTTATTTCCTGTTGAACTTTCTGCCAGCGTAGTCCTGGACTTTAAAGCACAAAGATTTAGAATCCTATTAAAATGATCCATCTGTGATGTTTTATTAATAATATATAAACTGATTTAGTGGAGAAATGATATTGCAGATATGTGACCTCTGACCATTTCTCTGTCACCCAAGTCTTATTATTGCTTCTGGTTCTATGATATGAACAGAATGCCCTTCTCAGACCTCTACAGGCTGATGCTAAGAATTTTATGTTTAGGAAAGAAAAAAAAAAAGGAGGTGGAACCTTGTATAATATAAATGAAACAGCTTAGAATAAGCAAATCATAGCTACACAATCATTCTTAGACTATAAAAGGTTAAAGATAAGGATTGGTAAATATTTTTGATGTCAGTTGCTCATTAGCCAATCTAGAGATTTCTGCCTTCATGATGGAGATCAGACTATATTAACTTTGATCTTGTGTTTAACAGTTTATCTTTTGTTGTATATATATACACACATACATATATGCACATATACACATGTCAGTGTATGGATATATTATATATAGCATAACTATAATACAATATAATTATTGTAACCTATAATTTAACTATTATATGCTCTATATTATAACATATATGCTATATGTTCATATATGATCTTTGGAATCTAATGTTTTAAACCATAATGTCATAAACCAAAAACTATAACATCTTTAAAGTGAATCATTTCTTTATCATAAAGAAGTTTAGACCTGGAAATTTTGTTTATATAGACAAAATACTAGGGAGAATTGAAAAGTAAATTACTGAATTTGTATTACTGAGACTGACTGTCAATCTGGATAATTTGGACCCTAAAGTAAATAAAATAAAATCACTTGCCCATAAGTAACAGGATTCTTTTGCACTTCAATTATCTGGATAATTGCTTCAATTCTATACTTCACTAGACAGAACCTTACAGAGTCACAGAGCAAGTTAGTAGAAAACTGGAATTACAACCAGTAGCCCTTGAGTTTCTTCTAGTCTGTTGCTTATCACCTCAGCCATGCTGACTCTTTTGAATATATTGAAATTTGACATATTTTGCAAAACCTAATGCAAATTAGAAAAAGTGTGTGACTGGAAAGAATGGTGATATGGACATATGTCAGAATTTGAATGTATGACTATACCTTCTTGTTTCAAAAATAACTATCTTGGATGGATCTCATTACCCAATTGCTAGCATATTATTTATAGGCTCTAAGTTATAATCATGAAGTCAGGTTTTATAGAAAAAGCATGGCTATATAATGATTGTAAAGTGAATATTAACTAATGTACACAGCAGGGAAGAATAATTAGCAGTTAGGGAATTCATTAATTATGGTCTTGTTTACATTTGTTATCAAGGACCATAATTTGTTTATTTAAGTGATGTTGTAATACCATAGACATTTTATATTCTACATTCCCTTATCTTCTTTTTTTCCCAATAGAAAAGTCACAAGACAAGATTTGGCTTGTTTGTCCCTTTACTACTGATTTCTGATTGCCAACAACTCCTCTCTTGGCTTTAGTTCTCATTAGCTCTGTATTTGAAAGAAAAGACAGAGATTTTTGTCTTATATCTTTCATTCCTTCCTGAAAATGGCTCTCATCCTTCTTTATGATTTTTTAAGCACTACAAATGATCATTGTAAGAGTTTTAATAAGAAACAAGAAAGTTTACATGTTTATTTTTTTAGTTAATCCAAGTGTTACTTGAAATTATACAAGAAATATGGACTTCATTAGTACAACTTTCCTCTTTTTGCTGTAATTTGCCCCTTTTTTGTCCCTTACTTCTTTCTTTAGGTTCTTTTTTTAAAAAAAGGTTCATTCTAGTTTTGTCTGACTTTGTCCATAGATCAAACTCTTGAGCTCTTCACTAAGGCAGACTAACTTGAAGATTTTTAAGAGGTTAAGTCTTTTTAGAATCTGTTTCTCTAATATGGTGTCTAATATAAAAGTTCAAGATTTAAGGCAGTTCACTCTAACTTTCTATGGCATGCCCAACAAAACCTATCTAAGACTATATCCCTGAAATGAACATATAGTAAGCTCCCTTTTATTCACTCTTCCTCAATATGAACCTATGGAAATTCTTTCCTTACTTATGTCAAAAAATGGATTAGAAAAAGCATTCCCTAAATGGGCATCCAAAGATTCCTCTTTTAGAGTTTAGAAATTGACTCTTTCATGTCCCTGGAAATGTTAATTGTACAGGCAGTCACCAAAATTTTAATAAACTTTTTAGGTGAGTCAGATATTATGTGCCTGCTGAGGATACAAAAAAGGGGGAGGCAAATAACCATAAAAATAAAATAAACTCCAACTAAAGAAAGAACAAAAAATTCATTCTGCTCTGATGGAGCCCATAATTTGATGGGGGAAATATACAAACATATACAAAAGTTATATGTAATATAAATGGATGAATCTAAAATAATCAAGTGATGGAAGACATTCACATTATGTAGAATTGCAAAAGGGAGAAAGTTCCAGGGATTTAGAATAGTTGATGAAACTGTCCAATGATGATATAAAGTGTTTTGCATGAGGAACAGCAAGGAGACCAATGTCATTGGATCACAAAGTGTGGGTGATATAGGTAAGAAAACTGGCAGGTTAGAGAGTGCCAGTTTATGAAAGGATTTATATTTATCCTAGAGATGATAGGGAGTCACTGGATTTTATTAAATGCAGAGAGTGAGGTTGGAGGGAGGGAAGATAAAATTATCTGACCTGTTTTTTTAGTAAGAACAATTTTTTTTTTTTGCTTTTTGCTGAGACAATTGAGGTTAAGTGGCTTGCCCAGGGTCACACAGCTAGGGAATGTAAAGTGTCTGAGATTAGATTTGAACTCAGGTCCTCCTGATTTCAGGGCTGGTGCTCTATCCACTGCACCACCTAGCTGCCCCAGTAAGAACAATTTGACAACTGAGTGGAAAACTTGGAGTTGGGAAAGACTTCATGGAAACCTAACAGTAGGCTATTGAAATTGTCTAAGTGTGGGAAGATGTCACAGTGTCAGAGGAGAGAAGGGAGCTTATACTTATGTATTCTATATACGTATATATAGGTATGCCATATCTATATGCTTATATATACTAGATATAGATA
This sequence comes from Myrmecobius fasciatus, assembly GCA_023553655.1. Taxonomy (NCBI): domain Eukaryota; kingdom Metazoa; phylum Chordata; class Mammalia; order Dasyuromorphia; family Myrmecobiidae; genus Myrmecobius; species Myrmecobius fasciatus. The sequence continues at coordinate 169,713 of JAJPUD010004718.1, read as the reverse complement.
TACTATATCTATATACTTATATATACATATTACCTAGGTCAGGACTTGATAACAGATTGCATGGAGAAGAAAAGAGAGTGTTGAGAGAATAAAACCTCAAAGAATATTATATCTAGAGTAAAGTTGGTGTGATTGAATTGATGGCAGTGCCCTTGACATTAATAGGAAAATTAAGAAGAGAGGAGAGAAAATCAAGAGCTCCTTTTTGGACAACTTAATTTCAAGATATCTTTAGAACATCTTTTTGAAATGTTTGATAGGTGGATAAAAATATGAAAATGGAAATTCAAAAAGCTTAAAGTTAACTAAGTAGATATAGACATCTTCAATAAGGCCTAGGACTGAACCTTGGTAGATACCCATGGTTAGGAGATATGACATGGATAATAATCTAGATAAAGAAGTCAAGTAGCAGTCATATAGACATGAGTGGAAAGAGTGATGAACTTGTAGTTACAAAGTGAGAGTTCAAATTTCACATCTCCTGCAAGCTACCTCTGTAAATCAAAGCAAATCATTTAAACTCTTAGTTTCATCATTAAAACGAGGAAGTTAGACTGAGTAAACTCTCAAGTCTACAACTCTAAAGTTATGTTCTATTAATTGAAGTTCAAGTTCTGTCTCAAATGAACAAAAATTATTTTTAACCAAAGAAATTCAAATAAACTCCCATTGGTCAATTGCTGGATCCCACAACATCTCAAAGTAAAACAAAAAGTCTTATCTGTTGACTTTTATTTGACAAGATTATGGAAAACAATGTGTATGAGTATTACTCTTTTTTAATGCAGTAGATCTACTAATATGTTATTACAGTTGTTTTAAAACACCTCCATTTTTACAGAACTCACAGTATTAGAATTGTTTTTTACCATAGAGGTCATATTTCAGCTACTATCTTTAAAAATTGAAGAAATTGAAACCTAAAGAGAGGTCCAGTTAATCGGTGATTCATCTAGGACATTAATCCAGGTTTTCTAATTTTAAATTCATTGAGATTCCCACTACTCACTGACTTCTAAAATTACTTCATAGACTAGTTCTTAAACATTTCTCCACCTTGTATAGCAACAGTGGGAAAATATAGCCTCCTGGGTTTTTTTTAGTTTAATGGATTCTTTTATTTGGTGTGTCAGGGCCTTTTGTAGATTTATTGGCTACTGACACTAGGCTCCCCTTTTTAGTTCTCCCCCAGGGAGCATTTAACAATTAAAGTTGTTCCCTAAGACACAACCATAGATTCACTTTTGTTAAACTACTCTCACATTTATGTCACTTCTTCGCTTTCTATTATAGCACTTGCAGTACTCATGGGAAAATATATGTTAGACAAGACGTATCTGACCAGAACTTTCTCTTATTTTTCTTTTAAAGTCATGACCAATATTTTTTAGGAAAGAAAAGAGACTTATTGAACTTCTGATAGTTCAGGAATCAGTGTCACTTAATGTCAAGTCTGAGCTTTCCTTCTGGAGCCAAATATCATTTTTACTTGCTTCATGACCACATGCATGTCTACTCTTGTTGATTTAACTGATTCCATGAAAACTGTGTTAAGTGATTCTGGCTTCAACTTACCTTTCTTGCTTTAATTCCCATTAATCCTCATTTTATACTCATGTTCCAGCCAAACATGGCCAGGAGCTCTTTTCTGAACTTGATTTGCCATCGCTGGTCTAAGTGCATGAGTACATTCAGTTTTCCAAGCCTAAAATGTAATTTCCTTCTTGCAGAATCTCTCCTTCTTTCCCTGTCTCTGTCTCTCTATGTCTATTTCTCAGTCTCTAATTCTCTCTTTTGTCTGTCTGTCTGTCTGTCTCTCTTCTTTCCTCCCTTGGTCATCCCTTCCTTTCCCCTCTCTGTCTCTCTATCTCCCTGTTTCTGTTTCCCTGTCTCTTTGTCTCTCTTCCTCTCTGTCTTCCTCTCCCCCTTTCCCTTTCCCTCTTTCCCTTTATTTCCCTCTCTCTTTTCTTTCCTCCCTTTCTCTCTCCCTTCTCCTCTCTCCTTTCCCCCTTGTTTCCTCCCCTCCTTCCATCCTTTTTTTCCTCCCTCCCTCCTTCCCTCCCTCCATCTCTTTGCTCTCCCCTTTTCCTCTCTTTCTCTTTCCCCACCTTTCCCTCCCCTCCCTCTCCCACTTTCTCTTCCTTTTTCTCTCTCCAAGATTCAGCTCTAGTCTGAATTTCAATAGGAAGAATTCCTTGATTTTAGTTTCTCCTGCATTCAATACTCGTTTTTTGTATTCTCTTCCTCCTCAGTCTTCCTAAAGCATTTTTTCTCAAATCACTTCTTTGTTTCCATCAATACCTACCTTATATTATACTTGCCTATGTTGCTGTTCTATCTTTTTTCCCCCTAGTAGTATATAATCTCCCTCAGGACAAGAACTGTGTGTTTTCCCCTAACCTTTATATATCCTTATATCCCTATCTCCTAACAGGGCATCTTGTACTTCATATTTTGTTACACTGAATGAGTTCATGGACCTCAGGACTCATCTGATTCATCCATCCATACTTTTATACATGAGGAAACCTGGAATTGATGGGCATTAAAGGATTTGCCCAAGGTCACAAAGATAGCAAATATTATAGGAAGGAGTTGAATCCAGGCTTCCAGACATTGGATAAATTGTTCTTCCCATTTTATCAGGATGAAGCAGAAGATGCATTAAAGATATATATATATATATATATATGTATATAAATACACATACATATATGCATACATATATATAGAAAATATATATCACAGCAGATAGAGAAGTGGATAGCTAATGATACTATATATTCATAATATAATAGAAGATGCTGTAAATTCAATTCAGTGTAAGACATTTATTAAGTACCTGCCATTATGTCCAAGGTACCAGGCAAATAAATGACTCTAGTTATGAGCATATCTGTAGTATAGTCTCTGTCAATTTAAAGCAAAATCTTTAAATATGTATATATATATATATATATTTGAAAATTATGTTTGCTTTATTTTTCTTTTATTCACTGTCATGTAATCCATGTATGGTGGATATATCTAAACAATGTGTGTGTGTAAGGAAGTATAAGCTAGATGGTATAGTGGATAAGCACAGGAATTGGTTTCAGGAAGACTCATCTTTTTGAGGTCAAATCCCACTTCAGACACTTAATAATTTTGTGACTGGGCAAGTGACCAAACCCTTTTTTGTCTCAGTTCCTTGTTTGTAAAATGTGCTAATGGCAAACTATTCCAAGATCATTGCCAAGAACATCCCAAATGTGGTCAGAAAAAGTCCAATATGACTGAAATTAATAAACAGCCATAACAACATTTATCTCTGTTACCCAGAAAACAACAACAACAAACAACAAAAAACAAAACCAATAACTTCAACAAGTAAATAATCAGGGATTTTGTGTGTAGATGATTTAATAAATGTTCCCAGACAAGTTTTGTTCAACTTTCTACTTTTGGAATTTTATAAATGTATTATAAGATTGTTATTTAAAACCTAAAAGCCCCCTCCCTCTTTTCAGCGCATCCTGGATAGAAACACTTATTTGCTTTTATTTTTGTCATGTTGCACTGTATCTCTGTCGTTCACATTGTTTGACAATATAAAAGAAATTCAGAAAAAAAATATTATAATTCTTTTGGTTGAGAGAGAAATCTAAAAACTAATATTAATAACTTATATTACTATAACATATTTCTTCCAAGGAACTTCAAGTGTTTTGCATATATACTATTCAGAAAAACAAATGAGGTATCCTACGGTGGCTAATAGACATTATTTTCCTTGAAAATTGAGTCCTAAGTCAATCTGCATATAAAGTGACAATGTTTTCTATTAGCTTGTCTTTTGAGTTGCAACATAATCATATTATCAGCTGGAAAGAACTTTATAAACCATTCAATACAATCTCCTTTGTTAACATATGAGAAATCCTACCTATAGTGAGGTAATGACTTGTCCAGTAACCTTCCTCTCTAAGTGATAAAGGAAAAGCTAGAACTGAGATCTCCTAATTCTTAGTTCAGTATTCCACCTCACCCCCTACCATCTTGCCTCTAAATTTATGGGCTGTTTTCTGATATTATTTCTTTTGTGAACATTTCTTTGAAAAAATTATTTTTGATAATAAGCATATAATAAACATATCCTTACATGTGTTTCATATTCATCAATTTTTAAAATATACATTATTTTTTTTCCTTTCCTCAACAGGGAATTTGGGTTCCTGAAGGAGAAACAGTAAAGATACCAGTAGCTATAAAGATTCTCAATGAGACAACTGGTCCAAAAGCAAATGTTGAGTTCATGGATGTAAGTACAAAGACTTCAGCTCTTTGATTTCTTTCCAATAGTCACAAGGCTACTTGATAATTTTAAACAAAACAAACATCAACTTTAAAACAAAATAAAAATCCTTTTTCTGCAGTTTACAAATTTTGTCTTCAGAAACAAGATTAAATCCTAAGTCTCAAAAATTCTCTAGGACTAATCCTGATTAGATAGGAAACAGCTGTTTAATTTATGTCTGCACTTCTGATTTGAATAAGTAGATTTAACCTGAGCATTTGGAAATTAGGCAGACCTGGGCCCCAGTGTTCTCTGAACTGAATGTTTCTCTCTATTGGCTCTCCTGTCTAGTTTCCTAGATGTTATTCACAATTCAATTACAGTTCATTTTTTTTTCAAAGTTTTCCCTAAAAGTGTTACAAATGTAAAAATCAAAATATATTAGCTATTTTCATTGCTACAGAAATTATAAGGATATTAACTTTTAAAATAGCTATGTATCATATATGTGTTTGCAGTGAGGAGGGGGAGGAGCATTATGTTGGTATTGATGTAGGAAAATGACCCTATCTGTTCTTTTTTGCAATGGTCATGGCCTCTTTTATAAAAGATTTTATTTCTAAGTAGGAGTTGTGGTTAAAATGTGTTGTATTGGATTTAGAAGTTGACCTAAGTCAGACATCCTATATTTGAGATGTGATATCTTTAGTTCAGACTCCCAATTTGGAACCTAGAGGTAAAAATGTCTCCTATTGAATAAAAGCCTTGTTAGTCCTAAAGGAGAGAAGTGTTGAATAAGGTCAACCTCTTCATGACCTCAAATAGGCTTCCCTTACTTTTAAATCTCTAAGCATCAACTAAAGACATATTTAGCACATATTTAGGGTAGTGCCTGAGAATATTCCCTTTTGAACCATTTAAAAATTCTGGCCCTGTGCCTGGAAAATATCTCAAAATATAAAGCTGAAATGTTTTCCAAGAAATAGACAAGTGTCCTATTTTAAGTTAATCAGAGACAAAAATTTGCAAAAACAATGTCAAATTTTAAGGAAAAAGTAACAATAAGAACTTTACCCATGAGTAGAAATGGTACAGACTGTGGGAAACAGAGAAACAATCCTTCTATGGTCTAGGCTGCATTTAGTGCTGAAATCCAGAAGAATGTTAATAACTCTGCAGGATGCCCTGGGAAGTCATTTTTTGTCATATTTCCATGGAAACAGGAAGGCAAAAGGGGGTTAAGAGGCTACAAAATAATCACCTAAAAGCTTTGAAAACCTCATCACTATTTTGAATGATTATTTGAAAGCTCCTAACCCCATTTTTTTTTTTTTTTTTGGCTGATCCAAAGTCTATTCCCATGGAAACAGGAGTAGGAATGGCAACTTGAAATCTTAGAGTACTGCTGAATTTTAGATGAGGCTGCAATTGAGTCATGAAAAGAGTCATTTTCTCAGGGCTACTGGTAGATTTGGGAACTGACAGACTCTAGGGGGTCCCCTTTTTCTCTTTTTTTAAATATTAAAAATAGTGGAAAATATTTTAAAATTTCTTTCTATCCCTCTTGTGTGGTATCAGTGAGACAGATTAACATATTGACAGGGTACCAACAGCACAATTTCAGAATATGGCAGACACATTCTTTGCCTGCTATTTGATGCTTTCCTTCAGTGTTTAAATGTTAGCGTGGAAGAAAGAGGCATGTTGACTAGTGAAGTAGAAGGAGCCTTTAGTATTATATTTCTGGATAAAGTAGAAAATATGTGAATATTCCTATGTTTTATGGGAATCTACCCACTTCTTTCCAGTTTATTTTGCATAGATCATTAATAATTTTGGATGCAATGCTGAGAAAAAAGTAGGATGATATTAGAGAAGCAAGTTAGATCACAAAATGTTTTTCAGGTTACTAAAAACAAAAATGGATTACAAATAATACATGTGCCTTCCTACATTTCTCCAAGTGCAAAGTTTTATATCAAAATGAGATCATGTGGTTTTAGGAACACAATACTTAAATTGGGTAAAATTTGTATGGGTAATAGTGGCTTTGGGAAGGTAAAGTGGAAAACTGGCAGCTGAAGTAGAGTCAGGAAGGTCTTGAGTTAAGTATCAGTCATACACATACTGAGTAATGCCTTCAGGCTAATTCTTTATGGGTATTGATTGGAGAGTAGTGCTAATCATCATTGGAAAAGGGAGTTTCCTCATTGGGATTCCTTTGTATCAATATATATATATATATATATATATATATATATATATATATATATATATATATATATATATCATATTGTTCAGTTTATGACCTCTTGGACCACAAGATTCATGGTTTTTTTTGGCAAGAATACTAGAGTGGGGGTCAGCTAGGTGGCGCAGTGGATAGAGCACTCAGGAGGACCTGAGTTCAAATCTGGTCTCAGACACTTAACATTCTCTAGCTGTGTGATCCTGGGCAAGTCACTTAACCTCAATTGCCTCAGCGGGGGAAAAAAAAAAATATATATATATATATATATTGGAGTGGTTTGCTATTCTCTTGTCTAGTGAATTAAGGTAAATAGAGGTGAAATTATTTGCCAGATTCACACAACTAGTAAATGTCTAAGAATGGATTTGAACTTAAATCTTCCTGAGTCCAGTTCCAGCATTCTATCCACTAGCCATCTAGCAACCCCCAGATATACATACTTAAACCTTTTTTGTAGGCTGGATTGAAAAAAGAAAATAAAAATAGCCAAGGAAAGTATTAACTTATGGTGATTACAGAACCTTATATTGTACCATAACTGCATATGTATTTTGTTTGTGTGTCGCTCATGAATTCATTGATGCAGTGTATTGGTGAGTCAGATCCTTCTACCAACCCAAACATCGTCTGCTTGGCTACTTAAAATGTGAGAGAATTGCCTGAGATATTAAGAGAGGTAGCTCTTTTCAGGGAAGCATTTAGCCAATATGGGTCCAAGGGAAGACTTAAATATAGGTTTAGTGACTCCCAAGCTTACTCTCCATCCATACCATGTCATGATACCTTTAAAAAAAATTTTTTTTTAATTTTCCATTCAACTCTACTCTGATGGATGTAATGGCTGACATAGCTGTAACCCACACAGGGAAAAAAAAAAATATATATATATATATATATATATATATATATGTGTGTGTGTGTGTGTGTGTGTGTATACATACACACATATATGTATATATATACATAACATACAAGATTCCTGCATATGTCCAAAAGAACAATCAAACACAATTTGATTTTCTTGGAACCTTCGGAGTTGACAGAAAATATACTGGAAGTATTTTAAATTCTATTAAATGCCACACTAAATGCAAGGGGCAAGCAATTTGACCACTGAATTGTCATCATAGTATCTCAGAACATATTTAATGGATTTCTAATAACAATAATAATACAAAAGTAATGGTGAGTGAGTGACCATCCCTTCTTCCTGCCATGTGAGGAAAACACTAAGCAACAAAAAGATCACATCTTCAAACTTTGTTGAAGGACAGCTTGTATTTCATATAAGCTTTTCATTCTTATTTTCAAATAGGTCAGGAAATGCTCACTCTTTTTTCCTACCCAGCATGACTAAATACAGCTAAGAAATAACATTAGTGACTAGACTTAATGGATTTGGGGAGCATGGCCTACTAAAATCTGACACGTCTGAGTCAATTTGTGGAAAATAACATTTGAGCATGCACACATTCTCCATGTAACAATAACTTTTGAATTATCTTTAAAAAAAAATACTTACATGAACATTTACATTCAATTTCACTGAAGTCCCAGTACGGCTATTGCCACTTTCTTTGTCCAGAGAAATTATCTGAACAAGAGGGATATAAACCCAAGGCTTTGCATTCACTAATAATTTCTATAATAATCATAAAAACTAAAGTTGATTTTCAAATTATCATGGTTACACAAACTATTTTACCTGTGGACTTAATGTGCAAAACCTAAATTATTCTCAGATTGTGCTTTCTTGGAGCTGAATGCAGTATTTCCTAGAAAATGAGTGTTTGGAAGGACTGCATGGACAGTTAATGTGATTGTATTTCATTTTCAAGATGAAGCTATTTTATACTAATGTAGTCAAATGACTGAACAATATGTTAAGAAAGATAAAGGGAGAAATCAAACAAAAAAAAGTAGGAGGGCAAGAAAGCACACTTAAGTGAGTCTAGAATGATGAAAATTCTGCAGTCTTCTAGACGTATTCCAGTGACTTCTCAAAATTACTTTCTTCATGTTTAACCCCAATGTTCTTTGCTTCATCATCAATCATCCTGCTTAGTTAATTACCTCATTGCAATTAGACTTTTTGGGAAACTGTATTTTGATTTGATAGAGTATAATTTACAAAGCTGTGAATTAAATATTCAAAATGGATCCTTTTATTGTGTCATTCAGTTACCTCCACTCAGATACTCTAATCCTAGTCCATAAGGACCTTTGATTTATTTTCACACTCCTATGTGTGTCTACATCCTTTACCCCTAAGTGCAGTAAAAGTATTTTCATTGTTGCAGTCATTCCTTAAAATAAATTATTTTTAAATTATCTGATATTTTTTCTTGCTTTCTGCTCTTTACAAATTGTTTATTTTTATTCTGAAATTAACAAACACCAAACAAAATGAGCATTTTCATATAAGAAATAGAATGGAGAAAAAAGGAATGTAAGTGAAATTGTAAGTCTTTTTTTTATTTGCTTTTTCTTACAGAATATAATACATCTAACTTTAAAAACTTCTCTAATTTCTTCGGTTTTTTGGGTTTTTTTGTTTTTTTGTTTTTTTTTTTGTTATTTGTTTTCTTTACCCTGTTATTACTGTGTAAATGGATCTTCTTTCTCTTTAGGCTCTGGCTCCAATAGTGATATTGATGAATCAAAGGCTTTGCACATTTCATGACTTTGGAGGCAGTGCTCTAAACTGCTTTCCAGAGTGGTTGGATCAATTTACAATTCTACCAAGTAGTTTGTGCTGGTTATTTCATAGATACTCTAAACAATGGTTACTTTCCTGTTAGGTTTCTTTTTTCCCCCCTAATTTGACAATTTTATTGATGTGTGGTACAATCTGAAGGAAATTTTAATTTACATATTTCAAATTATTAATTTTTTGGAAATATTTTAATAGAGCTTTTAATAGTTTAGATTTCTTCTTTGAGAAGCATTTGTTCATATCATTTGAACATTAATTTATTGGAAATAATTATCGTTTTTGTATATTTAAATCTTCTCCTTATATTCTGGATAAATGACTCATTATCTTCTAATTTTTAGTATATTAGTCTAAATATCTCTATGATATTTCCATTTTTACTTTTGTTGATATGAGTCACCTCAATTTGAGGTCTCAATGCTAAGATTGAATTATATATAGGGCAATAAATTTGAATTTATTTTCTTTTAAAATTGCAGTAGCCTCAAGACACAAAGGATTAGATATGATGAATGTTAAGATGATGGTGATCATAATACTTGATCTTTATTTAAAACTTTCAGGTTTACAAAGTCTTTTATTTATGTTTCCCCATTTTATCCTCATGACCGTTTGAGGTGGGTGCTATTATTATGACTAAATAGATGCTGATTGATTGGACTGAATAAATAGGAAATTGAGACTAGGAGAGTGTGAATGAACTACTCATTCTCATGAGTTCACACAAATAGTATCTGAGACAAGATCCAACCTTAGGTCTCTGGACCCTAAATGCAATTCTATCATCTCATTGTATATTCTATGGGATAGTTTATATGTCCTATGCTAAGCCTCAGTATATATTTAGTAGTATGTGGTGCTTTATAGTCTTCCTTTACAATATTATCAGAAGTTATTCCTGTAGTTCCCAGTTACTATCCACTGGTAATTATGTTAATTGATGATTGTAGGAAGGTCCACATTTCATTTTTAAACTTTAGACTAAATTTAAATCCTTTTAGCCAAATAAGTTGAACTGATTCAAAGGCAAACATAGTAAAGCTATTTTTTTGTCATTAAAAATGGAAAAGTCACCTTAAAAAACATTTAGCCTTTTAAATATCACAAAATCCCCTATGGCTAATAAGAGGGATTTTGAGAGGTCAGTTAACCCATCATCTTGCCTCTAAGCAGAATTGTACTTAAACTGCCTTCAACAGTTTTAGACTGTTATTTTTCTTAAAAATTTCTGGGATGGGATATTTTGCAATATACATTAGAATCATCATCAATCTGCTGTTATACAAAAACTTTATTGGAGAAATGAGGGATGCTTAGTAGCTTCTTTGGAAAGAATATCCACATTGATGAGATTCCATATTCACTGATGTTAGTATATTAAGTCCTCATAGAC
>JAJPUD010004718.1:80741-159064 GCA_023553655.1 Myrmecobius fasciatus | reverse complement strand
ATGAGATTCCATATTCACTGATGTTAGTATATTAAGTCCTCATAGACCTTTGAAATAGAAAGACTTTGTTGTCATTATTCAATCACATCTGACCCTTCATGAGCCAATTTGGGATTTTCTTGACAAACATAGTGGAATGATTTGTCATTTTCTTTTCCAGCTCATTTTACAGAAGAGAAAACTGAGATAAGCAGGATTAAGTAACTTGGTCAGCATCACATAGACAAGTACTAAGTGTCTGAGGAAGATGACTTCCTGACTTCCAGCTTGGTGCTCTATCCACTCTTATCACCTAAACTAATAGAGACTTTATGACTATTATTATTTTTCCTGGTATATGGAATTACTGGTAGAAAATTTTAAAAATTCAGAATACGAATTGCTTTGTAAGAGTGTTCTTAGATCTTGTCATGGGAAGTGAGAATGATTTGCCCAGGTTTACATAGTATTATTAGGTTCAGAACTTGTTATAGTTTTTGGTAGGAATAATAAAGTCCATGAGTGAATACAGAGAGCTGACCTAATTGTCAGAAAATGTTGAAGACAAGTTGAAGACCTGAGTTCAAATTCGGCTTCAGGAACTTATCACACAATCTTAATTGTCTTGCCAAAATTTTTTTTAAAAGATGATTGTATGAGTACCATCTTATTGTATCCTCAAGGGAATCCTACACATAAGTGATGTAAGCTCTACAAACTTTTTTAAGGGACACCTAAATAAGATTTAATATTTTTCTGTTTCTTAAAACCAGTGGTTTATTTCAATGCATTGCTTTAAAAGTTTAAAAGGGTTGTAGGCCCTCAATAAAAAGCCTAAGATGATTTTGATTTGCATTGAAGTTCAGGTAATAAGATAATCTTCATAGCTATGTTAGATGCTACTTGTGGCTCCTGAGCACCCCTCTGCTCACTAGATGGTAAAGTGTTCTTATCATTATAAGGAGGCACTCTGTCACTTATAACTTAGCATAGAGCCAGGCACAATATGATTAGAAATCTGAATGAACAATTCTGTGGTGGTAGAAATATTAGACTAGTTTTTCGCATTAAAATAAGCAATCAGCCAGAGCCCTTCATCTCTTCGGAAATAAGAAACTGAGTTTTAGCAGTGATTTTGGGATCTACAATTTTTATCCATGGTTTTGATCTACTTACAAGTTTAATCTAACCTCTCTGAACTTAAATGCTCACATTATCTATTAGAAAATAATTAGAAGCTGTAAGCAAAAGTCTGCATACACAAAATTCCTTGGGAGTCCCCAAGCTCATTGAGTTGAAGAGTTTGACGGATGTTGGTCAGCTGATATTGGGCCAGTGGCTAATAATAGAAGGAAATGCTGCTTAGCTAGGTGAGAAAATAAACTTGGGAAAAATGAAAATGAAACATTTGGGATTTATGATTGGACATAAATTTCCCTTTTTCATTAGTTTCCTGGTAAGAGAATAGCCAAGGGAACTGATCTTTTTGCTAGTAGTTTTATAATTAAGATCAACGGGGCCTCTGGATTTTACCTAAATTCCCTGCACTTTACTGTTATTCCCAAGGATAGATTTTAGTGAGCTAGGAGTATGTTGGGTTTCAGCTCCATAAAAATGATAAATATAACTGACCGTTAGTTTCAGAATTGTCAGCTCTGATAAGACTGAGCTAAATAAATTAGTGGAAACTTTCAGAAACTTGGTGCAAATGCAAGGGATTTCTATGTAGAACTAGAAAATATTCCCTGTTATAATTAAAATATCAGAATTTGTCAAAACAGCTCTTTACTGAACATCTCATTATACCCTGAATGCTTTCTCTTCCGGTCTCTTCTGTACTTCCCTGATTTCCTTAATGTCTTAGCACAAATCTTACCAAGTACCAGAGGCCTTGCCCTTCCTGTTGCTAATCCCTTCCCTTTGAGATTATATAGTTGAGAAAATTGAGGGAAACAAAGATTAAATAACTTGCCCAGGTTCACACAGCTAATGAGTGTCTGAGGCTAGATCTGAATTCAGGTCTTCTTGACCCTGACTGAGCATTCTATCTGCTACTAGATAGTCCTTGGTGGCAGGAATTATGTTCCTTGTTATTTTCTTTTCATCACAAATATAATGTTTACTACAGTGCCTATTACATACTAAGTGCTTATTAATAATAGAAATGACAAAACCGAAAAGAAAAATATTAAACACTAATTCATTGTTTTCTGTTTTTACCTATTTTTCTCTTCCCTCAATTACACTGTGAAATCTGTGAGCTTAGGGCCTTACTTTAGACAATGTCCTAAAAGTCTTAGAATTTTAAGTTAATCTACTGAGATTTTTGGGTCACACTGTATTTCCCTCATGTTACCCTGTCTCAATTAGGTAGTACATACCAATGCTTGTGGTTCATCATTAGGAAAGTTGGCTTTTTTGACTATATGGAGCTTACTGGATTAGAATCTAATCTTTTAACAATTCTATTTACCAAAGGTCCTGACAATAATTGCTAATATTCCAATAATATATTAAATATATGAGTATAATACTATTCCTAAGCATATAACTATAGCATATAGTACATTAAGCAATATTCCTTAGAATATAAGTATAATATAGTAATATTCCTATAGAAATTGCATTTCTCACAACAGTTTAATAACATTTGGTAGTTCAGATACTGTTATTCTTGTTTGTCACATGAGAATACAGAGATGACAGATAATTTTAATTTATTTAAAATAATACATCTAGTAAGTGTTGAATTTGGAATTCTGGAACTGGAAATCAAAAAATCAAATCAATGTTTTAACTTCATTCTATAGTTTGATCTCCAATGTGGCAACAATTGATTAAAATCACAATTCCCCCTTCCTTGTAATTTAGCTGATGTTTAGTTTTCCTTCTACATTTTAAAATATTAATTGGAGTAAGGTAAAAATTCTCCATTTTCAAGACTCTCCATGTATTTTAACTCACTATCTTTCATGCCTGATTTCTTTCCCTTCTTCTCTGCCTCTTGGTTTCCTAGGTTTTCCATCTAAAATCCCACCTTCTTAGAGGAACCTTTCTATATTCCTCTTAATACTAGTACCTTGCTTTTGTTGATTATCTTCAATTTAACATATATATATAATATATATATGTATACATATATATGCACATAACAGATAACATGTATATGTATATATATGTACATAACAGATAACATATTTGTGTACATATATATACACACCTATACATATATTTATGTGGGGCTGTATATATGTACACATGTGTATATGTATGTCTATATTACATGTGTAATATAGTTTACCTACTATGGAAAACAGTTCTGCCCCCCCATTAGATTTTGAGTTGCTCAAGAATTTCCCTTTCTCTATTTCATAGTACTTTGGCACAGTGCCTGGGATAGTAGTCAGTTAATAAATACTTATTGTTGACTTCAAAGCCTTTATCTTACTATGCTAATGTCTTTCTAAAATATGTCTTTTTTTGGTTATTGTTTAAAATTTTATTCCTAAAAGAATTGGGAAACAGAAAAAGGAAATGAATGAGAGAAAGGATTCTGTATTTTCCTTTAATGCTGTGAGTTGCTTTTATTGGTGTTAGGGGAAAAAAAAAGTTATTGGTCTTGAGAAAGCCCATAGATTCTTCCACTTTATTATTGTTATTATTATTGTTAATTTTAAGAACCATTCTTCAAATGTGTTATGTAAAATAAATATTGAGAGACATACTATTCTGGAAAAGAAAATGGTATTCTATAACATCTAGGCACAACTCACTGGCAACTATAATTGTATTTTCTAATTGATCTAAAAATCTCTAAAATTAGGTAATGCCCAAGTACTTTATAAATTCTTCACAAGGCCTCACGAGCAGTAAATTGATGTTGATCCACAAAGTCTTATCATTATTAAAAGTTAATGGATATAGAAACTAAAAGAAATCATTTCATGACCATATCTTTTCCCTTTTCTTCAGTCAGTGATTTCATCTTGAAGTATCTATCTTTTTGGGAAGTTTGCTTCCTAACTGTAAATCTGTTTCCATATACTTCACAAGAGTGTGTGACTATTAAGGAAATAGCATTTCTATTTACAGATGTGAATTGGGATCATTATAAGCCATTTGGATACAATCCTGCTGGCACAGTTTTTTAATTGAAATTGAGAGCAAAAGATTTTGCTGATGGAATTGAGAGAAAAGCCAAGAGTTCTTCTAGGGAGGAAAGCAGCAGAACTTGCTTAATAAACATTGTCATTTGTTTAATGCCATATTTCTGGCCAAGAAAACATGGACTATGTTGTCTGTATATTAAAGTTTTAGTTCAAAACTTGTAGAGAATTATGTAAATATTAAATATTATGTATTAAATATAAATATATAAATATTTATATGCTTCAGCAATATTATTGATATGAGGTTGATCAATTTGACATCTCTTAAGAGATCCTTCAAATAATGCAGTTATAATCCACACATGCCCAATCTATCATGTGTTCCTGTCCCTGTAGTTTGCTACAGTGGGTCTGCCTAATATAATGGCAGATATAGTAGATACTGGGTTCTGTTCAAAGGCTTTACTTCATATAAGTGAAAATTTAGAAATGAAATCTTAACTTCCTATAAAGTTGTTGTTATCCTTTGGAAAACAAAACAAAACAACATTTATAAGAACAACAACAACAAAAATAGTTTTCCCTATTACTAGATTATTTCTGGCTACTATAGTCCAGATCAGTCATGAAGTAAGATTAAAACCCTTAAAACTAGGGAAGACCTGGAGGATTCTTCCCCATGAATACATTACTTTGTTAGAATGAATACATATAATTGCCCAAAATGAAGTAATTTTATCATTAGAGGATCAAAGAACATCGCTACTGGAAATGATTACTTATGTATGTCTTATTTAAAGACCCTTTGCAAAAATGAACCTTCTACCTTCCAAGGCAGTCAGTTTTCCCTTTTATCACTTGTTTGAAAGCCTTTGTTTACATAAGAATATAATCTGCCTCTCTTCAGCTTTACCTACTATATATTAATTCTACCCTGTAAGGCTGAGTAAAACAATGGACCCTGTTTTTATAGAATAGGCCTTCAGAAACTTTAACAGCTATTGGGTACCACCCAAGACTTCTTTTTCCTTAAGTTAACCTTCTCCTTTCCTCCAGCTGATCCCCATGTGGCCTGATCTCGAAGCCATTCTCCATATTGGTATCTTTCCTTTGGAGACTCTCTAGTTATCAGTGTCCATGCTGAAATGTGTCAACCAGAATCTAACAGTGAATAAATAAAAAAGCATTTATAAAGTGTACTATGTCAACCATGGTGTTGAGCACAATGGCTCCAAATATAAAAAGTAAGATATCTCCTCCTAGCTAAGAGGTTATGATTTGGATAAGAAGAAACATCAACAGCTAGCGTTTCTATACCATTTCAAGGTCTGAAAGTGCTTCCTATACATTATTTCATTTGCATTTAACATAGATAAAACTGGTATCGTTATCCAGATGAGAAAATAGAAATCTTAAGTGACTCTGCCCTGATCACACAACTAGCAAATATGAGAATCAGGATTCAAATCCCATTTCTTCTAACACTGTCCAACTGTCCAACAGTTTTCCAAACTGACAAGGACAGAGTATAGTGCAACTGTCACCACTAGTTGAAGCAATTGCTTTTTGTGCCTTGAGGCCTTTATTTCCCACAGTTATCATAAACTTTCTAAAACAATTTGAGAAAATTAGAAATTTAGAAACTATTAAGTGTGTTCCAGATTGTTCAACACAGTTTCGTGCATTTTTCATGCTAAGAAAGCATCCAACTTTAAAGTAGACTTTGGCACAGGGAATCACACAATTAATGCCAAGATTTCACAATAAGAAACTGAAAACCCATATTTAAGAGCTTCCTATTATTTAGGAATTTTTCTGCCTGTCTCTGCTTCACATTAGCAATTCAAATAGACAGAGCAATGTTTCAATTTCTAAAGGGTAATATATATGCCAGATTACTTCTACATTGATAGTAAATGAAGGTTTTACTGTGTCTCTCTGTTAATAATGCAATGTATTACTTTTCTCATCTTAAATGTAATACATTCTAAACAAGCCTCTGTTGGTTCAAGGTTAACAGTCAGCCAATCAAGACTTGATGAAAGGCTGTTCTGATATTTAAGTCAACCAAGGAGTCTGTAAAAAATAAAATAAGATTAAAAAAAAATAAATTGTTTTTCTAGCTAAGCCTTTTGTGAAGCATGGTCCCATGTCCCTTAACTGCCCCTTTGGTGATGATGGGATATTACAAGGACTTTTGTTTATCAGATTGATATTGCTGAATATAAGACTAGCATTATAACTCAGTTCTATAACTCATACATCAAGAGAAGGGCATAAAGCATACATGGACAAAAGGTCTTTAGTGTTGCAAAATTATATTTATCTTTTGGGGTTTTTCCTACTAAAGTGTCCATATTGAGAAGCGGAACATTGTTCACTTAAAGCAAAATAGAGATATTCCAGTAGGAAAATAAAGCAACCCCAGCTAAATAGGGAAATTGAGCCTGATCACTGATGGAAAAATGCATAGATAAGAGTAACAAAAGAAGCAGTACAAAGCCCCTGAGGCCTCAAGTTCCATAATCTCCTTAGTGATACTGGAAGTAGAAACATTTCTTTACTTGAAGCTTTGGCTAGAAAATGAGGGTCAAAAATGGTGAATCTTAGAAATAAGGTAATAATGTGCTGGATCATTAATGCAACTTCTTATTGATTCCTGGCTGTTATTCAGTATAACTATAACACCAACTGATCAATAATAATGAAGAATTATTAAAATAAACTAATATTCAGAGTCTTTTATCCCCACTGCAACCCACCCCAAAAATAAGTATCATATAGTAGGCATTTGGCTCCTGGCCAGAGTATTATAAGAATACAGTTAAAACTCCTGACCTGGATGAAGTCCAGTTTCCCTTATGAGGTAGAAACTATTTGGCTTATGAAATGTTTCCTCTGTTCAAATGCCTGATCTTGTCATCATTAATGAATAATAATAAGAAATTAAATGTCTATCTCATAAAAGTTTTGGAAATTAAAAAAAAAGAATTATAAGTTAATGAAAAGCTTCTAATCTTTTTTTTTTTAACTTAATATAGTTCTAATAACAGGAAAAAAAGAGCTAATAAGAACAAATGTAATTTCCTATAATCCTTTCCTTGAATGTTTTGTAATATAGCAGATGTTCATCAATAGTATGGCATTTAGCCATATTCCTTGATAATTCTCACTGAAATGAATATCTTCTTATATTATAGTTTTCTGCTCTCAAAATTGAGATTTTTAAAATAAGGGCACTTGATATACAACAACTGCTAAACTTCACTGCAGGAGGAAAATTAAGGGTTCTTATCCATGAGTTACTTTTGAAGGGATTGAAATTGTATACTCAGGGTTTCTGTTCTTATGCATCATCAGGAGTTAATTAGAGTAATAGATTTTTTTTTTAATTCAAATATAATGGGACATATTTATCTCTATTTTCCATGTTATCTTCATTCTTTGCATTATAAATGTGCTGCATGTATTCAAGTTAAAGGAGTTAATTACTTCTACAGAGAGGCTGATAGCAAATTGCTTCTGATAATGATCTATAGCATTTTCTTGGGATTCATTGATGAATTTACTGAATCCTATTTATAAATTATAAAACAGTCCTAAACCAAAACATAGCAAAACACATGCACTGTGATATAATGCAAGAAATTTAAAAGTGAAATTTAGGCAAGATTGAATTTTGTACCTTAAGTCTTGTGTTTGATGTTTGCAACAAAAGGCTCCACCTCAACTTCCAACCCCAATAAGAATATAATCTAACAGATCATAAGTAAAGTATAGGAACATATTTGTAGGTCATCTAATTTGATCATTGTAATTTTGCTTTAAAGCAATCATCTCTTGCTATATTTCCTTCATGCTATGGTACAAAGTTATTTTTTTTATAGCCCAAATATGTAATTTTATATTTATTTTGATTAAATTTCATCTCATTTAAGTGGGTCTATTGTTTTACCCTGTCAAGACATTTTTGGATCCTGATTCTGTCTTCTAATAATTTTAATAATAACTGATATTCCCAGATTCATGTCATTTAAAAATCCAACAATGATGTCTTTATCTAAATCACTGATTTTTTAAAAATGTTGAACTCTGCCCAAAGAATAATGCTTACTGGATTAATGTCAACTCAGAGATAGTTCTCATGGGAAGTGCCCAAGGGATTTGTCTTTGGGTCTCTTTGTTTCACATATACCAAAATGTATGATCAGCTAACCTCTCTATGTGGCCCATAAGGACAGTAACTCCAGGTCAAAGAAAAGATATTAAGCTTCTAAAAAGAAAGAATTAAAGTAATAAGAAACCAAAGTCAAGATCACATTAGATTTAAAGATTTACCAACTATTATCCAAATAGAGTATAGAACATTCATTGAATACTACCTTTCAAAAGATGAAAGATAATTGATTTACAACCAAAAGTATTTTGTAGGATAATGGAATATAATGCAATAGGAGGAAAAATGAACTTAAGGAAATAGAGGACTACCAAGCATTTGTTATGAAAGGATCAGACTTTAGCAATAACTTATAAATACAAATATAGGAACAGGAAGAAACATATTAGGTTAAATGTAAGTGAAAAATCAAGAAATGACTTTATAAGGATGAAGTATTTCCATTCTACAAGTATCACCTAAGAACCAATGTCAAGAGGTATCAGAGAGGGAATCAATGAGGGAAAATGAGGCAGACAACACTTGGTGACTTACTCAGGGTCAAAAGTGTATTAAATGTCTGTGATATTTGAACTTAAGTTTTCTTGGCTATCTATCTACTATGTCTATCCATTCAGGTGATATGGGTCAGTCATCTCAATTTGATTAGATACAATTATGATATAATTAATTTTTTTGATAATAACCTCATAATAATAATCACCTTTGACATAATAACCTAATCTCTTTCATGATAAAATACAGAATGTCATGCAATAAAATCCAAAGTGTTAATCTTGAATATATCTACCTGTCATTAATTAAGCCCTCTGTAGTCATTTTTCATTTATATTCAGTTGTGGATTTAGTTTAAACAACATTGCTATTTAAAATTTGTTTGACCATTTTGAAATATTATTTAAATTTATCAAAGCCCTGGACATTTCCAATTCTGTGAATTTTTCTTATTGGTTATTTTTCTAAGAGACTAAATGGTTTATAGTCTTCTATAAAAGATAATACCTACCAATTCTTTGGAAAATGATGGGGCAAATGATGGGGTAAACTAAAGCCCTCTGGCTCACCTATCTTCCAGATGAATGCATTGAGGCACATTGCTTAAGCCTGTAACAGGATTATACACATTCTCAGAGAAATAATATTAATTCATAAAAATAAGTAACATTTATATAGCTTCGAAATATGCCAAGCACTTTATTTTACATCATCTCACTTGAGCTCACAACAATCCTTATGTGATAAGTAGTGTTATTTATTTTCCTGGCTTAAAAATGAAGAAAATGAGCCCGAGAAAGATTGTGACTTTCTGAACTTCCACAAAACTCTCAAGTATCTTAGATAAGCTTAAAACTCCAATAAGTTGTCAGTTCTGCTACACTGTCTGTCAGACCCCCTGAATTTTAACAAGTCAGTTTTGTAATGTCTGCAATTTAATAGGAATTTATAAAATTATACTAATGCATCCTTCAGACATTTGGTAAGTTTGTTTATTGTATATGAGGCAGATCCTAGGATCATAGGTTTACCAGGAATGTGGGAGGATGGAAGACACTTCAGGAGCCATGAGGTCCAACCACTTTTTTTTTTTTTTTACTCACATTGCTTTATGAATTATGTTGGGACAGGAAAATCAGAGCAAAAAAGAAAAAGCATGAGCATAGCATGTGTTGATTTCTATAGTTGATAGGCACCGGAACCATATTGGAAAATGGACCAGTGGTCTTTGGAATGTTGATGCTGTTATTCAGGTTTCTTGGTTTTAGGATCCTGGGTGGTCTCTATC
The DNA here is from genome assembly GCA_023553655.1 of Myrmecobius fasciatus. Classification (NCBI taxonomy): domain Eukaryota; kingdom Metazoa; phylum Chordata; class Mammalia; order Dasyuromorphia; family Myrmecobiidae; genus Myrmecobius; species Myrmecobius fasciatus. The sequence continues at coordinate 149,016 of JAJPUD010004718.1, read as the reverse complement.
ATGGTTTGAAGAGATATGGTAGTAATGGCTTGACTTGCTTCTTATAATTGAGAGTGGGTTTGTGAATCTAACAAGGGATATCTAGCAAGACCTTTTAAAGGAAATGTTACTTGACCTGAGATTTGAAGGGAAATACTGCAGCTGGGTTGCACAATGGACAGAGTGGTCCAGGCCGGGAAGATATATCTTTTTGAATTCAAATCTGTCTGTCTGACCCAAGGCAAATCACTTAATCCTGGTTGCCTCAGTTTCCTCATCTATAAAATGAATTGGAGAAGAAACTGGCAAACAATTCCAGTATCTTTGCAGAGAAAACCCTAATTGGGATCACAAAGAGTTAAACATGACTGAAAAACAACTGAATCCCATCAGTGAATTCCACAGTTAGAAAGGACCAGAAAGAATGATCCAACATCAGGGACAATCTAGCTAAAAAGATAAAGATAAGAGGTATATCTTGCTCAGATAACAAGTACACCAGTTGGGCTTGAGCAAAATATGCATTAAGGAAAATAGTGTTTAATCAGACTAGAAAAGATATATTAGAGGTAGATTGTGAAGGGATTTATGTATCAATGAAAGGAACTTGTATTTTAACTTAGAAGCAACAGAGAATCACTACAGCTTTTTGAGGGTGTGATATAGCTAGACCTGTGCTTTAGAAAAATCAATTTGGCAGCCACATGCCAGATGGATTACAGATGGGAAAGGCTGAATGCCAAGAGACCAATTAGGAAACTATTTCAGTGGTCCAGGTGAGAGGCAGTGAGGGCCACATATAACATGGTTGTAGTGTGAGTGGAGAAAAGGGGCAAATGTTGTGGAAGCTGAAGGTGATTATAATGGGTAAATCACAAACAGATTATAATTGGAGATCAGAAGGTATTGATCAGGTTTTTTTTCCTGCATCATATATAGTAGCTACTTGTTAAAGACTTCAGACTTTTAAAAAATATACATGTATACATATATATACATATATATGTATATGTATATATATATATCCCCCCCAATTAATTTGTATTTCAGTTCTACTTTAGACATGTAAAAACAGGTTTTTTTTTCTCTCTCTTATCTCCTGTTCAGTCATGCAAATGCAAATAAATAATATTTGTGAATGACATAGGGAAATTAATTTTGGATTCTGAGTCTGCAATTCCATTCTTAGCCACTTAGTAGCTAAACAGAAATTTGACATGCTGATAGTTATATTAGAGAATTCACTAGCTAAGAAGAGTCAAACCTTTGTCTAGTCTTCATTGGTTAGATTATAAGCATCTTTTGTTTGATTCATTGTTTATTTGCATCATTGACAGAAAACTAGGATGCAAATTTATATCAAAAATTATTTTAGAGATATCATTAAATGGTTCCTTACATATTTTAAGTTATCTAATTGAAGGGTAGAGTCTTCTATATGAAATGAACACAAGACAAATAGCCATCCCCCTAGTTCTCTTCCAGTATTTGAAATCGACATGCTCTGTGGTTTCCTCACTTAATTCCTTCAAATCCTATTTGTTCAAATCCTTCAAAGCTCCTTAACCCAATTGGCTTGTTTATATCTCTCTATTCTTTGTATGTGTTATGGATATTAATGAATACCTGTAGAATGCTTTGAAAAAGAAAACACATCACCTCATTATAATTGTTATTGTGATAATACTAATAAAGTTATGAAATAATTAGAAATTATAAATTTTACTCCTCAAAGAATTGCTTAATCAATTCTTTCTGATTTTCTTCTGATATCTCCAGGCATCCATTTCTCATTATCCCTCTCATTTTTACACTAATGAAACTATATCAGCATTGCCAATCAATTTTTTGTTTAATTTAAAATTTTTAATATGTGTTGTTTAAAGAATTTAGTATAGAACTATAACAAGTTTTAATTATAACAAGAGATAACAAGTTTTCATTTTTCTTATTTCTTCTGAGTACTAATTACTTATTATTTCTTTCTCCCTCTTTTCCCTGCTTTGCTTATTATTCTTATTATTCCTTTCAAAATGTACCTTTATTCATGTAGTTTATCTACTTCCTCTTTATAATTCTTATAGTATGGCCTTATGTTGTCTGGTATGCTGTACTTTGTAATCTGTACATTCATATGAAAGCTTTGTGTCACAATGAAAAATGTGCAAAATGGCCAGGGGATTGCACCAAAAGACATGCCCTCAATCTTGTTTTATTTGGGTACTTAAAGAACAATACTAATGTTGAGTTTTGTAGATTCACATCTATTTCTGTCTTCAAATATAAACATAAGTAAAGATATTTTTCTCCTTTTAACTATCCTTGAAAATGTTAAATGTTAAAGCATTGGATCTGGATATTTAATTGAATTGTTTTTAAATGCGTAAATTGAAATAAACAGGAAAGCTGTTATATCATGCTGTATATATATGACATAATACAAATAAGTAAAACTATGAGACCAGAAAAAGTTGAGATGTAGCCAAACTATGCAGTTGAACCAACCTGCTTGGTTCGTATTGTTGCTTAGATATTCTTAAAGTTTGTTTTAAATGACTCAAAATCTATGTTTTGGTCAAATATTAAGGAAGGGATTTTCCCTTCTTTATGGAGAATAAAGCTTTCGGGTTCAATGATATTCAAAATCATTACAACTAGAGGTATGATGGAATGAGCTTGAAATGACAGTCTGATGAAACTTCTAGACTACTCAAACAATTATTATGTTTGGATAGAAAATTAAGTACAGACTACATAGTTTGTTTTCATTGTATGTGTGTACATGTATTAAGCCTTTCATTACTAAATTGTAAGATTGTGGAGGACTGGGGCTGAGTTATAAGTGTCTTTGTGAAATCTAACTTATATGAGAGCTTATACTAAAATACTTAGTAGATATATGTAGAATTATTGCATATACAATATCCATTGCTGTCCTTCTAGTTTTGACTTACCAAAGTTTCAAGAAACAATTATGCATTTCAGAAATGGCTAACTCAGCTGCAATCCATAGTGAATTTAACAAAAGCAAAGGGTTGTATTCTCTAGGAGGTGTTTCCAAATTAAAAATGCAAACTACATGTGTTGGAAACACATCAGTTTGTAATTGGATCCTCCCTGAGGCAGTTGAAACATGCACTCTGGACATGGCTTTTACTCTTGCAATTACTGTAAAATTAATGGAAAAAGGAGTATCTACTACACCATCTCTCCTGTCACAGTGCAGACTTTATTTTAGCTTCCTAGGAAATTACATATCCATATTAAAAAAAAAAAGTAGTTCAAAACAGCATTTTTATTTTCATTATTAAAGTATAAGGTGAAAAGACTTTTTTAATGTATAAAAATATTTAGAAATTAGAATTTAGTAATTCTTTTTCAGGAAAGAGCTCTCACATAGGTAAGCAAGAAAATCAGATGAAATAGCTATGACAATGTGGACCAGCCATTTCAAATCTCTTTTTTTCCTTAACTGTGAAAAGGTGAGATCAGATTCTGTTTCCACCTTTGTGTTCTATGATTTTAATGCAATTAATAAGAAAAAATCCCAGTAAATATTATATCTGAAGTTGGATCAATAAAGTTGTTTATAAGATGTCATCAAGGAAGCTGCTCTCTCTATTTTCTTCCTTTCCCCATATTTATTTTTTAAATATACATTTTCAAAAGAATTTTTATTTAGCAATAGCCTCTAGGAGCAGCACTCAGTATTCCATAGATTTTTTTTTTTTACAGATAATAGATATATTGTTCACTATAATGCAAATCTCTGATGTTTTATTTATTATTATTATATATTGTTTTTATTACTATTATTATTTTAGGAAAGTGAGCTCTTTAAAGTAGTTTACATTTTAACTGAATTCATACATCTACATTACAGAACACATATTTCAAAAATTAATAATTATGTTGAGAGGAAACTTGAGAAAGAATAAATGCTTACTTTTTGCCAGCTATATCACAATTTCTCTGTGGTCTGAAATTAGGTCTTATCTTTATTTTGTAACCACTACAGCACCTAACAATGAGAATAATAGGTGCTTAGTAAGCACTCAAGTGATTGAAGTGAGCTTGGGAACAAAGTTGTTTTTTAATATTTTATTTTGTTTTGTTTGAAATGTCAGAACTGGTTCTTTTCTATGGAACCAGTAGGAGAGGGATTACTGTCCTTTGAATCAGAAATCTTGGGGTAAACTCCATCTCTACATTTAGCAGCTACGTGAATGTGGGCAAATAATTTAGTTTCTCTAAAACTGTGTTTCTACATCTTTAACTTTGGATAAATATCTACATGGCACACATTTCTAAATTGTGAAGAAAAGTGCTTTGAAGCCATCATATACTTTGTAAACATGAACTATTTTCAAGGTTTTATCACAATCTGGTTTGAATTATTTGTGTAACAATATCTTTCCCCCCTTATTGAGATGAGGTCTCTGACGCAGTTTGGATTTTCAGTGGTGGCTCATGGACCCAACCACACTGCTGCTCATATGAATTTTGATCTGCTGTGTTTCTGACCTGGGCTAGATCATCTTTCCTTAGGTAGCCAGGTGACCTTCCCAACACTGCCAACCTCCCATCACCAAACTGGGACTTCAAGGGCTTAATGTATTTACACAGCAAGATTTAGCCTTGCTTCAAGTCAAAACTCCTGAACTCAAGTGATCCATAAACCTCACTCTGCCTAAGAGGAGACATTATAGCATGCAGCCTCAGATGGTTTTCTAAGTGCACAGAAATCTCTCTAATATCCCTCACAATTCAGCAGTAGCAAACTTTTTGGAGTGCTGATGACAAAATATTCACAGCATTCCCAACTTGCCCCTCCCCAGTCCATACAAATGCCCTTTTTTCTTATTCCTCTTGGTTTATTTGTGCTATAGTGATCTACACTTAGTAGAAAACTTATTCTAGATGACACAGAGACCATAAATGGCTATTGAATTGATTAACTAATATTTACAGTTAATTGATTAAGCACAATTATTGACTGCTTCCTCTGAAAAGCAGACATATGAATTATTATAAGAATTCTATTTATTTCCAAGTACATGTTGTAGATTTCTGTTTCTAGTCTTATCCAATGAACCAGCAAAGGACTCATCCTAATGTAGTCATCATATTTTAAATAGCAAGTATTTTAGACATGCAAAATGTCTCCCATTTAAAAACTCGGTCTCTCTGCTTTAGTATCACTAATATCCCCAAGTACATTACTTAATGTTACTACTTTAGTAACACTTCAGGTTTTAATTGCACAGTTTGCATTTACAAATCACTGAAATGCTTCAGAACAACCATAAAATACTTGCTTTAGGTATGCTATGATTTTTTAAATTAAAATCAATTTTGCGTTATGATTCTGTAGTACTTGTTTTGCCTAACCCTTGAATTTTAATTTATGCAGAATTCAATCTAAGCCTGCCACAGAAATGAAGGGTATCTATATAATTTCCACTAACAGATTTTATGTATTACTTAAAAAACTTTGATTAACTAGTTATTGACCAGGGGCTACAAAATATGAATAGTTGTGTTAAGATGGAAGGGAATGATTCCTATAAAAATGTTGTACTGTGTGGTGAGTGTGTGTGTGTGTGTGTGTGTGTGTGTGTGTGTGTGTGTGTGTATGAAAGAGAGAGAGAGAAAACTGAATCTTTTATTGCCCCAGAAATAATTCTTTTCCTGTTCATCCATAAATTTTCCTTGTCACATCCAATGACTTTAGGAAGTATTAAATAACAAAAGCTAGCATTTATATAGCACTTTTAGCTTTACAAAGCTCTTTACATGTATCATCTCATTTAATCTTCACAATAGTTTTGTGAAGTAGGTACCATTGTTAGCCTCCATCTACTGGTGAAAAAATTGAAACACAACAAAAATTTTACTTGTCCAGGTCACAGTTAGTGAGGTAGGATTTGTATTCAGATCTTCCAGACTCCAAATCTAGTAGATACCAAGTTGTCTGATATTATATATAAATATCTGAAATAAAATATATATACATATTTGTCTTTTAATTACCACCTAATAATTGTGACCACATGATTGAGTGTAAGTCATTCTGACTCTTAGAAAATCAAATTTAGGACAGTCAGAACATTGACCCCTTTCCTGACTAGAGAAGCTCCCCTACTCCATTAATTCATATTTAGAAATAACTGGATTATCAGCTTTTTTGATCTTTTCTCTTTCTCCTTGCCCATCAGTGAATCTTCTTCAGACTTATGTGTTCTTTTAATATTCTCACAAAAATATTCTTTGTGGACTAATGAATAAAAAAAAATAATTATAACGCTGGTCATCCTGTATACATTTAGCAAGTTTCAAATGCTGAGGACTATGAGAGTCAAGTTTTTTCAAAGACAAGGTGCTACCTAAATTGAAAATAGCATGGAAGAGATAGGAAAAAAGTGTCAAATTAGCAAAGTTTTATTTGTCAATTTTTGTTTTGGTTAAAAGTAGAGGGGATAAACAAATAAGAGATGTACCACTAGGTAGATACAAGGAAGCCTCTAACATTGGCTTTTATGAAATTATTTCTTCCTTACAACTCTATTTTCCGATATGTTTCTTTCTTCAATATAACATCTATTATAATAATATAATAACAAATAGGGAACTGACTTGGGAATCAGAAAGACCTCAGAGACTTATATATATATACTTTTGGACAAGTATCTTAAACCTTTTGTGCTTCAGTTTACTAATGTGTAAAATAGAGAAAATATTTATAGCATTTACCTCAGAATTGTCATGAAATGAAATAATAAATGAATTTGCATATGAATGAATTATATATAAAATTGAAAAATATATACCTAGGTACATATACATGCTTGTGCATAGCTACATATATGTTTGTGTATATGCACAAATGTGTACATGCATACACAATATACCATGTACATATACTTGCATACATACATATTTATGAAATAAGATATATACATTTTCAACATATATATATATATAAATTACTATTACTTTTTATTCTTTCTAGTCCTAGACTCTGTAAGCCAAAGCATTGATTAAAGATGTCAATCACAACACCATTTTACATTTTATTACAGAAATTTTTAACACTTCTATTACTTGTGCCAGAAGCAATAATTTTTGGTCATTGCTTCTATATCAAAAAAGAATTAAGCACATTAAAATATTTCTTACTGCTTATGATTATCGCTAACTGAATGCCCTTGACATCAAGATTTGTGTAGAACATTAGAATAACATTGAAATGAGTTTTTAACATAAGGACCTGCATATAAATCATACTTTCAAGTTTAATATATCTAGTAGCAATAATTAAGTTCATTAAAAAGAGTAGAAGAGATAAGGAATGATGTGACAAATGATTTCTATATATGAAAGAACCTATGTGAATATCAGAAGACTAAGTGAAAAATAGTAGACTTAATTAAAGTCATGAACCATTTTATCTTGGGTGACTCAGAAGGAACACTATCAGAATTCTATCTACTACTCCCTTATCAAGATAGTAGAGCATAAGCTGTTTTTGTTAAGTTCCCCTTTAAGAGATATCTTTATTTAGCTTATTTAGCAGGTTTGCTGTTTCATGCCTTCTTTATTATCTTCATTAATTAAATGAAATTACTCTTGTAAATTACATGAACTGAGGATGCCTTTTTTTAAACAGATGTAGGATCTAACATAGCAGCCCTAAATTGCAGTCCTGAAAATGGATTTTTTTTTTTAAAGCTATGTTTCCTAATTGACTAAGGTCCAAATGTTCTTTCAATGATATGGTTTTGTGGTCTCTAGAGTTGAACAAATACTGTTCATTCACCTTTGTCTAAGGTTAAGAAAGTCAGTATAACATTGTGGAAAGAGTTCTGTAGACTTGGTAAAATCTTTGTTCGAATCTCATCTCTGATCATTATAGCTCTCTGATCATGAAAAAGTTAATCTCCCAGTACCCTAAACAATTTCTCTCAAAAATTTAAATCACAGGATTATTTCCTTATTTCAGAGGAGAGGTTTTTTAAAAGAAAAGACTTCCTTACAGAGATGAAAACATAAGTCCAGAGCATTCTTCAAATACCATGACTCCATCTAAGTGTAGATTTCCAAACTTTTGGCATTAGCACTGAGGCAGGAAGATGTTTGAATAAATTAATTCTGTATTTATGATATAGTATTGCATCAGGTCAGGATTTTTGAAAACTTGGGGTCCATAGAGTCCCCATGAAAGGGGAGAAAAACACATCTTTATTTTCTCCAAGCTCTAATGATGTTTAACATTCCTTTTACTATTTAGAAAGATAATACTGAGGTATCCATAGGCTTCTCCAGACTGCCAACTAGATTTTTGACATAAAATGAGACAAAACTCTGAATTAGAATAATCCAGTATATACAAGATATGGAGTTATTCATATTCCTACCACGTCATTAGTGGTAGCAATGTTAATTTAATAACTTTGGCTCTTTACAAAATCTCTCTTAAAAAAATGGCCAATTCATTCTACCTGGTCAGAAGCTACCTGAGGAATTTTTTTTTAATCTATGTAATAGCAGGCACTAATTTCCATTCTTTTATTATCTATACATTATCTATGGAAAGGCAATAGCTTAGTATCATTAAGAGAGTACTGGCTGTGAAATTAGAAAACTTCAGTTCAAACATTCCCTTTGTCACCTTAGATGAGCTAATTAACCACTTGGGGCTTCAGTTCCTCATTTATAAAACCAGGCTCTTGGACTAAAGGGCACTGTAGATCTTTGATCCTGTAAAAAGTGTTGTTATAGATCAATTATCTTTTTTCTTCAATCTTAACAATCTACAAAAGTTTATTGAGTCTGTTCTATGCCAGCCACTTTGCTGAGTTCCTGGGACACAAAGGGAAAAGCAAAAATAGTCCCTGTCCTCAGTGAACTTACATCCTAATAAAGGAGCTTGCATTCTAAGAAATATGGCATTTTTTTTTTGTCTAATATGCTGACAAACTGATAGTGTGACAAAGATTTCCAACAGTCTAGAATATCTGGACAGGTCAAATACAGGAACTAGAAATTTAAGATGGGGATTGTAAAATGTTAAAATTAGTTTTAAAATATTAAATTTACCAGTATACAAAAAAAAAGCAATTATGGTTCTGCAGTTTATGTGAAAAAGACCTGCAATTCTTAATGCAATAGAAGATCAAAATGAATTAGGAATATGATATGGAATAACCATATATGACATAGTATAGAATATAATAAAATTCTATTATGCTAGAACATGAGAGAAAATGTATGATTTCAAAAAGATATTATATGAACTGATAAAGAGTAAAATAATCAGAAATGGAAGAATAATTTATACCATAATATTAACATTTAAAAACAAATTTAAGAAACTATACAAACTGTTGATGAAGGAAATGAGTAACATTATAGAAATAGCCTTCATTGAAGAAAGAACTATGATCAATACTAAGTTATTGATTATTGAGACAACAAATTTAGGACGAAGACTCAGAGATATTATTTTTTTTTCTATGAAGTCACTGAGGTGATTTGTTTCTCATAACTATGCATATTTTAAAAAATAATTTTGTTTTCTCTTTTCTCTAATGGGGTGAGATTGGGATGGAGAGAAAATAGTTTTCTGTTATTTCTTTTTTAAAAGTGATAGGATTGTTACAGCTGTGTAATGATGCATAAACTTTTAGATAAGATCATGGCATACTTTTTTCTTAATTGTTTTACTTTGTTTCAGGAGACCTCACAAAGTGGAAGTGATCCATGAATGTTTGAAGTGTAAAAAATAAAACATATCAATAAAACTGAAAATAAAAAAATTAGTGAGATGGGGACTGAACATAATATTTCATTAGTATTTGGAAGTTACAGTTGTGGAAACTCTCACTCCCAATGCAGGTCTGCAACTTCTCTTTAGCACAAAATTAATTAGCCAAGAAGTATTCAGAAGGGAACAACCAGAGTTTTAAGATCATAACATATTAAGAACCAAGTAAAGTTATTAAAATGTTGAGCCTAGAAAAAGTGATGGATTTAGGAAAGCATAACTATTCCAGTAATTATATGGAAGAAGGATCAGAATTGTTATGGTTGGGCCCTTAAGGCAGAATCAGGAGTCCTTGTAGAGGATGCAAGGAAAACAATATAAGCTTGACATCAGGGGAAAAATACTTGAAACTTGAATACTTGAAACTATATGAAAGTGGAATGGATAAAATTATGGAAGTTGGATTCTTGCATAGTAGAGTTATTTAAGCAAAATCAGGAAACTTACTTATTACGAATAGTGCAGAATATCTTTAGAAATACTTCAAATTAGTTGAACTCTGACTTCCTAACAATTATACAATTCTGTGTGAGATATATTTCTCATTTATTTCCTTGTTTCTTTTTTTTTCTATTTACTGTTCTTTCTGTTTTTGTCTCTTTCATTTCCTTATTGTTTCTCCTTTACCTTTCTTAACCTTTTCTAGATCTTCCTGTCATGATATTCTGCTTTCTTTTTTTCTTCCCATTCTGTTTTTCAAAATTTATTAGATTTAGGAATGAAACATATCATTTTGCTAATGAAGAACAATTTCCTCATTCCATAAATAAATTCATATTAGTACTGACCCAAACTAGTACTAAATCCTCTTTCCTTTTCCTTAATATCCCTGCTTTTTTTTTTTTTTTTTGGCTTCAGGTGAAGTATAATAAATTTTGTTCTGGCCTTTTACCTTATTCCTGTATGTATCTCTCTGTGTCAAATGCATTTCTTGTAAACAACATATTGTAGGATTGTGTTTTAATCCACTCTGCTATTCACTTCCATTTTATGACAGAGTTGATCCCATTCTCATTCACAGTTATGAGTACTAGCTCTATCTTTCCCTCCATCCTATTTTCCCCCTGTATATAGTTTTAATCTCTCTTTCTACCCTGTCCTCAATCCTATTTTTTTAACCCATCCTACCTGCTACCTTATCTTCTATCACGCTTTCCCCTTTCCTTGGTGGTATTTTTTTTTATTCACCCCACCTACTAGCTTATATCTTACCATCCCTCCCCATTTCTCTTAGTAGTGTTTTTTTCTTTTATCAACTCCACCCATTACCTTATCTTCTATCACCCTTTCCCCCCTTCTCTTACCTTTTCCTTTATCCTGTCCCTCTTTTTTCTTTTCTCTTTCTCCTCCTACTTCTTTATAGGGTTAGATAAATTTCTATACCCAGCTGAATGAATAAATTATTACCTCTTCAAGCAAAAACTGATATCAAGCTCATCCCCCTCCCCATTTTCCCTAGATTGTAATAGTTTTTTTTTTTTTTGCTTCATTGCAATATAATAGTTTCATTATACCTCCCCTTTCCTCTTTTTCCAGTACAGACCTGTTTCCACAGCTTGATGTCTTTTTCTTTCATGTCATCACACCTGAGTCTGTTCACTACACTCTGCATTCCATGTGGTGCCAACCCTCTGTCTACTCCAATGACAGATAGAGTTCTCATTTTCCTATCTAGGGATGAAAATAATTTAACCTTTAATTAATATATATTTTTCCTCTGTTTACTTTTCTATGCTTCTCTTGAGTACTGTGTTTGTAGATTACATTTTCTGTTCTGTTCTGTTTTTTCCATAGAAATGATTGAAAGTCACTTCATTGAAGATCTATCAATTGTCCTGAAAGATAATTCTGAATCTAGCTGGGTAGTCAATTCTTTTCCTAGAACCTTTGCCTTCCTAAATATGGTATTTTAAGCGCTCCAATCCTTTATTGTAGAAGCTGCCAGATTCTGAGACATCCTGACTGTTGTTCCTTTATATTTGAATTGGTTTTGTCTGGTAGCTTACAGTACTTTTCCCTCGAGATTATAGTTTAGAAGTTTCACAACAATGTTACTTGTGGTTTTCCTTGTGGGATCTCTATTCTGAAGGTGATTGGTGTAGTCTTTTAATGAGTATTTCTCCTCTGCTTCTAGAATATTGGGGAAGCTTTCTTTAATGATCTCTTTAAGAATGCTATCCAAACTCTTTTTTGGGTCATGGCCTTCAGGTAGGCCAATTTTTTTTTTTTTTTTTTGTAGAATGGAAGGATAGTGCCTCTATCTTCACTTCAGCTTTCCATTCTGACTTGGAACTCCAAATCAAGAATTCCAGCACTTTCATGTATTTTCATGTATGTATTTTCTGGATCTATTTTCCAGGTTGGCTTTTTTTTTTCCATGAAGTATTTCACATTTTCTTCCATTTTTTTCTATTGTTTTTAGTTTGACTGATTCTCTCTGTCTCAGTGAGTCATTAGTTTCTATTTGCCCTGTTTTAGTTTTTAATGTGTGATTTTCTTCAGTTAGCTTTTGAATCCCATTTTCTATTTGGTAATTCTACTTTCAAAGGTGTTATTTTTTTCAGTGTTTCTTTCTTTTCTTTTCTTTTTTTTTTTTTTTGCATTTGGCCATTTGTATTTTTTTTTAAGGAATTGCCTTTCTTTTGCAAGCTATTGACTCTCTCTTGCATTTTTCTTCTATCACTTTTATTTGCTTTTTAAAATCTTAACTTCCAGGAAAATATTTTGGGCTTGGGATCAATTCATATCATTTTTTGAGATTTCCTCTGTGGACATTTTGGCCTCATTTGAGTTGATGTTTTTGTCTTCCCTGTCACTATAGTACCTTTCTGTGGTCAAGGTTCTTTTCTGTTTCTTGCTCATTTTCTTTCCTTTTCTTTTGGTAATTCCTTTTTTTAATTTTTTTTTTTTTAACTTTTGTGGATGAGCTCTGCTCCTGGGCTAAAGATGATGTTGTCCTAAGTTTCCTGTGTAGCTCTGAGCTTTGGCTTTGAACATGACCCCTGCCCCTTGTGTTTGTAGGGGGTAGCTTTATCTTGCCTTTCCAGGAAACAGCATTGTTTCCTAATATTTGTTCTCTGAACTGGGACTGGAGGCTATCCCAGTAATCTATTCCTCTATTGAACCAGGACAGAGCATCTCAGTTGTTGATCTGCTGTGATTAAGACCCTGTCACTGGTTTTCCCAGACTTCATCTGAGCTGAGCTGGGCTGAACACCCTTTTCACCAGTGATGCTGAGCTTTCTTGAAGGTTTTCCAATTTATCTTGAGCTAGGAAGTGGTTTTATTCCATCAGAGTCTGTTCAGAGGCTTGGGAAACTTGGTCTAGAGGCTGAGAGAGCTCTTAGCTCTTGAAGGCCTCTTGGTTTCACTATGCCATCTTGGATCCATGCCTTCTCTGCTCATTTTCTATGTTGTTGATGTAAGAATTTAGAGATACACATTTTTCCTAAGTACACCTTGGGTCACAACCCATAAATTTTTGTATATTGTCTGATTTTTGCTTATTTTCTTTAATTAAATTATATTGTTTCTATGATTTGTCCTTTGACCCACTTATTTCCCCCCTCAAGTTAGTAGTATTTTTTTTCCAATTACATGTAAAGATTTTATTACCTATTCACTTTTATAAGATTTGAGTTCCAATTGGAAATTAAGGGGATGTTCATCAATTAGAGAATGGCTAAACAAATTGTTGTGCATGAATGTAATGAATACTATCATTCTATAAGAAATAATAAGCAGGTAGGTTTCAGAAAAATCTGTAGACTTACAAGAACTGATTCTGAGAGAAGTTAACAGAACCAGAATATTGTACATAGGAGCAGTGAGATTGTGTAAAGATCAGTTGTGAAAGAGTGATCTAAGGTAATTCCAAAAAAAATTCACAATGGAAAATGCTATCAACATCCAGAAAAAGAACTAGAGAGTGTGAATGCAGAATGAAACATACTATCTTCAATTTTTTCGTTTTTTGATTTTTCCTTCTTGTGATTTTCCCCTTTCTAATTCTTTTTTCACAACATGACTAATGTGGAAATATGTTTAATATGATTATACATTTATAACATATCAGATTACTTGCCATGTTGGGAAAGCATTTGGAGAGGGAGGGAGAGAGAAAAATAAATTGAAACTCAAATCACAAGAAAAGTAGCTATAAATATTTTCTATCTGTGGCTTCTTTTTCATTTTTTATGATGTTTTTGGGAGATAGATTTAGTAATGGTATTCTGGGTCAACAGATATGCACAGTTTTATAGCCCTTACAGAATAGTGTCAAATTGTTCTTAAAAATTGTTGGAGTAGTACACAACTATAGCAGCAATGCATTAGAGTTCAGCTTTTGTCACATCCTCTGCAAAATTTTTGCATTTTTGTTTTCTGTCATATTAGCTAATCTGTTAGATGTTAGGTGTTACATCAGAGTTCTTTTAATTTTCATTTCATTAATCAATAGTGATTTAGAACATTTTTATGATTTAGAAAGCTATAGTTTCTTCATCTGAAAAAGTATATTCATATTCTTTGGTCATTTATAAATTGGGGGATGATGTGTTCTTGTGAAATTTTGACTCAATTCTTTATATATTTTAGAAATGAGACACTGGCAATAAAAATTGTTTCCCACCTTTCTTCTTCCCTTCTAATCTTGCTTGCATTTGTTTTGTTTGCTTAAAACCTCTTTTAATTTAATGTAATCAAAATTATCCATTTTGCATTTCATAATGGTTACTTTTTGCATGGGTGCCATGTGTTACTGAGTAAAATGTATTTTCTTTTCTGTACCCATTTGTTTTTCTCCAAAGTACCGTCATATCAAACTTTTCTAATATTCTATTCACTTCCTTAGTTTCTTTTAAATTTTTTTTGGTTGGAGTTATCATATTTGGAGAAGGGACAACTGAGGTTCCATACTAATATAGTTTTGTTGTCCATTCCTTCCTGTAACTAACAAATTCTCCTTTAAGATTTTAGATGCTATACTTTTCAGTGCACATATTATTGGTATCTATATGACTTCATTGTCTATGGTACCTTTAGCAAGTTTTCCTCCTTATTTCTTTTAATTAGAAATGTTTGTGATTTTGTTTTATCTGAAATCATTGTTGCTACACCTGCCTTTATCTTTTTTTTAAACTTCAGCTGAAGCATAATAGATTTCACTTCAGCCCCTTACCTTTACTCTGTATGTTTCTCTTCTTCAGGTGTTTGTTTGTTTGTAAACAACATATTGTAGCACTCAGATTTTTATCCACTCTGCTTTTTGCTTTTTTGGGGGAAGTGGGGTGGGGGGAGGGTGCGATAGGGAAGAGTTCATCCTATTCTCATTCATAGTTATGATTACTAAATTCATGCTTCCCTCAATCCTATTTTTTTTTCCTGTTGGTCCTCTGTCCTTTCACACTTTCCCTTCTCACCAGATTTTTTTTTTGCTTGTGCTCACTGCCTCACCTTGTCTGTCCTTTCATCTGTTCCCCTCTCCTCCTGCTGCCTCCCATCTTTACTTAATCTTCTCCCTATTGACTTTCTTGAAGGGTAAGATAGAATCCCATATTCAACTGATTGTGTATATTATTCCCTCTTTGAGCCATTAATGATGAAAGTAATGTATAAGTGATGCTCATTGCCCACCCTCCCATCTTTCCTTCCCATGTAATAAGTTATTTGCACTGCTTTGTGTGAAACAATTTATCCTATTACACCTCTCCCCTTCTTCTCTACTTACTGCATTTCTCTCTCTCTCTTTCCTTAATCACTTTTGTGTCATACCCTCAAATTCACCATATACTTGTACCCTCTGTCCATGTATATTCCTTCTAGGTGTAGTATAATTAGGATATACATTTTTTTAATTACAAGTATCATCTTTCCATGTAAAGATGTAAACAGTTCGGCTTCATTGAATCCCTTATGCTTTCTTTTCCCTTTTTATCTGTTTATGTTTCTCTTGGTTTTCTATTAGAGATGAAAATTTTTGTTCAATTCTGGTCTTCTTATGAAAACTTGAAATCCTTCTATTTTATTGAATAACTTTTTTCCCTCTTGAAGAATTATGCTTAATTTTGCTGGGTAGATGATTGTTATTTGTAGTCCTAGTTTCTTTGCCTTCCAGAATATTTTATGAATTGTCATTCTTGAATGTTGTAGCTGCTAAATTCTAAGTAATCCTAATTGTATCTCCTCATTATTCTTTTCTGGCACTTGTAGTGTTTTTATCTTGTCCTGATAGTTCTGAAATTTGGCTATAATCTTCCATGGAGTTTTTATTTAAGCATCTCTTTCCTAAAATGATTGGTAGGTTCTTTCAATGATTGTTTTGTCTTCTGGTTTCAGGATATCAGGGCAGTTTTCTTTGATAATTTCTTGAAAGGCACTGTCTAAGTCCTACTTTTGATTATGACTTTCAGGTAGTTCAGTGATTCTGACGGTTTCTCCTGAATTTATTTTTCAAGTCAGTTGTTTTTCTAATTATTTTTCTTTGATTTTTTTCATTCTATTGGATTTGTTTGATTGAGTTTTGACTTTTTCCTGTCTTATAGTTAGGGTAAGGGGCAGAGTACAACTCAGAGAAATTCCACATGCTTCAGCATACTCCTGGGCCACATAGGCAGCCTCCAAAGGCCCTGGGTAGGTTACCTTCTCCTGGTTTGCTGAGAAGGAGCTTCCTGCTGGCTTTATGGGATGGATGTTTCCTCACCTGGACTGGTACTTCCTTTTTACCTGAGTGAAACAGACCTTTCCTGACGATCTTTAAACTTTCTTGGGCTAAAAGATTGTTTCACACTGTCTTTTTTCTGATATATATATATATATATATATATCCTGGAAGGAAGCACTGTCCAGAGATGGTATAAAAATAAGCTAAGTGGATGAGATATATAGATTTTAAGGCTTGGCAAAATAATATCTGAATGTGATAGCTGACATTGCTTACCTTTATTATTGTGCAGAAATGTCTTCTCTTCAGGCTGAAATAGAGATATAAATAGCATATGGTTAGAAACTAATGGGACACATGCTTCAGAGCTTTTTATCTCTGCCCTGATGGTCCCATGATAGTTTTTAAAATGTCCTTTTTCTTACTAGTCCTCATTATGAAGAAAAATCAGCTTGTTTTACAAGGGTTTTTTGTTAAGTAGATGTTATCTTATCCCTCAATTTCCTTTACCACCAATAATACATACATATATATGTGTGTGTACATACATATATACATATATATTGCATATGTGTGTGTGAATTCCAAGAGAAATCATATAATGAGAGAGGGGGCAGAGAGGCAGAGAAAGGGGGAGAGAGAGGGAGAGGGAGAGAGACTAATTTTGTCTTTAGGAAATGGATAATACACCTGTCAACATATATTTATATTGCTGACCCTTAGTGATATTTTCTGGTGACAACAGAAGAGAATTTAAAATTGCATCTATGAGACCTCTTACATAGCTAGGTAACAAAGTACTGTATTAATTATAACTTGCTGGAATTTACTGAAACTAAATTCCCTCACTTAAAACATTAGACTCTTATTTCCCTTTCCCATCCCACTCATCTGGCTGAATGAATCCTCATTGCTTTTTTTTTTTCTTTACATACCCCCCCCCAACACACACATACATACATATACATACATACAAAGCACACACACACACACAAATTGTGACCATCTGCTATTTCCTTTATGAAAAAATAAAACCTACAATTAGTGTCTTGTTCATCTTTTTCTTTCTCAAAAAAGAACTATTATGCAAATACTCTGCAATTTGGTTTCAAATACTCTTTGTAGTGTGATGAGCAATTTTCTTTAATACAAATCCAGTCTCTTTGCCAGGACTTTCTAATAGATATTTTTAAGAACTTCTATGAGACTTTTTTCTTATTCCTCCAATACAAACTTTTCCAAATGAGTATTTAGAGTGGAATTATCTGTCTCATCATTCTTAAAGTTGCAAGAAATATAGTTATTTTATTCTGTAAAAGCAAGCCAAAATAACTTCGCAATAGCCTTTTTCACCTCTCTCTCAAATTTTTCCTCTACCTGGAAAAAGATCTTCTCAACAAAACCCTATGTTCAGTAAATCAGAGAGAAATGCTTCTCTTTGCTGCCTCTGAAAGGATGTCAGGGGCGATGGCAGTTTACCTGTAAGCACAGTTTTGTTGTTGGATTTTAGTCACTCCTAAGCACCCAATGCACAACACAACCTGATTCATTCAACTGTTGGCTGTCAGTGAGTCGGTACTGAATTCTTGTTAACAGGATCACATTTCCATAGCACTGAGTGTTGATGAAACTGCAATTTTAATATAAAAATGATTGATGCTATTCCTGTAGGTAAGCCATCACTGAGCCTTGGTTTTCCTTTAGAGTGATGAATCACTTCTAGGGACCTCAGACACTAGGGACTTAGATGAAATATGGTCTTTAGAAGTGGGAATTTGATCTAAGCAAAAGTATGACAAACATCTATGGCTATAAAAGTATTTGGGTGTACAGAGTAGAGTTGAGTATATTTTATCATTGATTTGTATGTTAGCAAAAACTAACAAAAATTTGAAGAAGAATATTCCTTTCTTTCCTTACATTATTTCTTATTAATCACCAACATTTTTAATTAAAACTTTTTTATTTTCAAAATATATTCAGAGATAATTTTCAACATTCATCTTTGCAAAACCTTGAATCACCATTTGATTACCACCTTTTTTTTTGTTTGTTTGTTTCAGATAATTACTAAAACACAAATAGGAAAAACCCAAGCTAGAAATAATATATATTGATGTAGATATTTTAAGTATTCTTATATTTGTAAGGAGATAGAGAACTCATATGAAATTTTACCTTGTTACAATTGATAATTATCTAAAATTTAGATTTCACATGATAGTTTTATCTTAACCTGTGAATGCATCTGTATAGGCAAAGCCTGGTATAGAAACCCATCTATAACTTATAGTTGTCTGGACTTTAAGAGATTTAGCAATACAATTGGTATATGTCCTGAGTAAGACATGAACTCATCTTTCTAATTCCAAGACAGGCCACATGTCTACTGTACTATCTGCCTCTTTAGATCTAATAGGTTGGCTGTCAATGTTCCTTTTTTTTTCTGAAAGAATCAAATTATTATTTTTCTTTTCTTTTTAATTTGTATACATAAAAAAGCTTCCTCCAAAAAGAGGATGTATAAACATTCAATTTGTGATTTGAGTTCCAAGTGTAAAATAAAGGTCTGGAGAATTTTAATCAGATTCTTTTATTGACATACAGTCAGCATTGCATAGAATGTCAGAAATATCTAGGTCTGAATTATGCCACTGACAATATTGTCTATGTGATCCCATACAAATCACTTAACACATTAGTGTCCCAGGCAAGTCTCTGACGTTATTAATTATACAGCAGGTCTGATGAGCACATTGGTAAAGAGGTTTTTTTCAATCAATGTTCCCTCTGCTGGTGAAACACTGGCTCATTAAAAAGAAGAAGGAAAAAAAAACACCTTTGAAATATATTAAACAATAATTATATTTCATGCTTTATTTTTATTGAGTAAAAGGTTTTGTTTGTATTTACAAATACTTTTCCTTAATATCCAGTGAAGAATGGCTAAATTCAATGGGGAAAAAAGAACACCATATAACTGGGATTGAGTTATTTGCTATGTTCTTGTACCTCAAGTGCCTTATGTACATAGTATTTATCCTAATATTTAGAAAATTTTAGTACAATATATAAATAATTTTATTTAAACTTGTCCTAGACCAGCAAATATATTACAGTTTTTCTGAAAAAAATAAATTATATCATACTTGAATATGTTACATGGAAAACAAAAGAGCATAGGAATTTCTGATTTGGAACTCTAAATCTAAATATAAGATACCATTCATAAATAAATAAAAGTAGAAAGTACTCCAAGAACCAACTTGTCTATTATGACTATCATTGTCTAAATGATAACTCTTTAAATACTTAATTGATTTTTGATCTAGGAATAATCCTACTTTAATAAATCAAAAATATTATCGCTATAAGTACTGGCACAACAACCACCACAACAAACATAGAGATGAGATACACACAAACACACGCATATTTAAGTCTTGTGATAAGCCTTTCTCCAATAGTGAGGGTAGCCATCCATAGCATGAATTAATGCAAAGAAGGGTAGACTTGGAATTAGGAAAAACAGAGGTTCAACTACTTTTAGTGCTTATTAGCTATGACATATCTCTTTCATGGGCATATTTCTTATACTGAGTTTCAGTTTCCTTTTCTATAAATTAGGAATATTAATAAATCAACTCCCTACCTCCTCACAGGTTTATATATGAGTATGGAAATGTGCTAAATACTAGTTTTTGTCCTCTTCCTTTTTTCTTCCCTTTTTCCTCCTCTTTTCTTTTTGAATTGGATTTTAAGTGAGGGAAAGCAATGAAAAGTTAGCAAGCAGCCTTACTTTGCTCCCTGGAGTCATCTGAGTCCAGTGGTAAGATACAGATTAGGAATACTATAATCTATGTGACTAGTAGTAGGAACTGCCCTGCTGAGGACCAAAGAGTACCTTTCCAGTTGGGCCAAAAATCTCCTTCTTCCCCTCCCCTCTTCTTTCTTCTCCCTTCCTCTCCTCTCCCCTTTCCTCCCCTGCTCTCCCTTTTTCTTTTCTTCCCTCCTTTCCCAAGGTCTCCCTCTGCATCCAAGGCCATCTCTAGTTGTACTGACCTCTATATGGCCACTAGATCCAGTTGACCGTGGAGGAGAGAGTGAAATTGCTGATCTTGTTCAGTCCTCCCTCACTTAAATCCAATTCACTTGTACGTCATAGCATCAAACAACTTTTTTTGAATATAAATTGCAGAAAAATCATAATCATTGGTAGATGGAATTTCCTCATCTGGGAGTTTCCTATATTAGTGAAATAAAAGATTCTTTTTCTGTGCAGTTCAATTCAACAAACATTTATTAAGTAATATGTGCCAGGTACTGTTCTAACTGTTGGGGATAGGGAAAAAAAAAAGGAAAAGAGTTCTTGTTCCTCATGGAGATTACAACCCAATGAGACAAGGCAATACCCCAAAATAAACTGGAAAGCAGAGGCGCAAGCATATTCCCTGTAGCTGAAACCAAACAGAAATAAAAATTCAAAATGGAGTGTTAGAAGTCCAATTTCTATCCTACATAAAAGGAAAGAAAGCTTTAGAAGAAGTTGAGTACTCTAACCTCCAGTCTTCCAGAGGGAAGAGGGGACTGAGGAATTTGGGAAGGTATTGAATATGCAAAACAAAGTTAATAAACTTGGTGATGATATTGAAAGTTATCTGCTTTTTGTTCCTTGGACTAGAAACCTAAATATCTAAGATAGAAAATTGAATTGATGTATCATAAAGGACTTAGTGAATTGTCACGTCTGCTTGTTGAAAAGATAATGTTAGAGGTTCACTGACTTTCAAGAACTCACTGTTGTGGTACACTGGTACATTGGAAGATTTCAATAGAAAAAAAAAATTACTGAAGGGTATCAAAATATATTTAATTACATTTGTGGTTTTGTTTGTTTTTTTTTTAAATTGACATTGATAAATTTTTCAGATGAATTTATTTACTACAATCTTTACATATGTAAGTAAAACCTAATAATAACATAAAGAAATACATTTTTCACTAGAAAAACTGGGCCAGCTTCTCCCCTGAGGACAAAATGAGTCATTTTCTTTCTTTGATACCTTAGGATTGCACTAAGATTATTGGACCACATTATATTTACCTCAGGACATATGCTGACTCCAGATGTGTATTATAGGCCCTTTTAATAGATTTTGCAAATGATCATACTTTTCTAATCCATTTCCTTACTAGAAATAAAGATCCAGTCTTCTAGTATTTGTTCTCTGATTCAGAATATAGCTTTGACTGAGTTAGTAAAGATAGGAACTTTGAAATTGTGTAAATAGAGGATGAGGAGAGAATGGTAATTCTTTTTAAAACAGCAGAATCACAGCATCTTGTTAGGGATTGTTAAACTTGTTAGGGAACCTGACCCTAATCCATATTCAGCCCAATCCATATTTACCTAAAAATCCTCATGACAATTTTCTCAACAAGGGGTCATCCTGTCTTCTAGTGAAGACCTCTATCTAACAAGAAAAATTATACTGCTTCCAGTAGCATTTGTTTATACATTTTGATAGCTTATAATTTCTATGAAGCTATTTTGGATAGCTGTATTTGCCTTGCAAATCTATTATTACTCATATATACCATGATAGTTAATTACAAATATGATATTGGGATCTCAATTTTCTTAACTGAAATTTTATCTTAAAATTATGATATCAACATCTTAAGTTCTGTCTTGTTTTGTATTAACTAGGACATATAAATTATAAAATTATTTGAGTAGTACAGATTTTTGAACCTCTAATTAATAAACCCTTAGTTGATATAATGTAATTTGTTTATTTCTTTAGGAAGCTTTGATTATGGCAAGTATGGATCACCCACATTTGGTACGATTATTGGGTGTCTGTCTGAGCCCAACCATTCAGCTGGTTACTCAGCTAATGCCCCATGGCTGCCTGTTGGATTATGTTCATGAACATAAGGATAATATTGGCTCCCAACTTCTTCTTAACTGGTGTGTCCAGATAGCTAAGGTAAGTACATGTCAAAAAGATGTATTTTTTATTTGTTGCACACAGACATTTAATGGCTTACAGATAGAAAATGAATTTACTTAGTAAAAAAATATTCTTATATATGTCATG
This sequence comes from Myrmecobius fasciatus, assembly GCA_023553655.1. Classification (NCBI taxonomy): domain Eukaryota; kingdom Metazoa; phylum Chordata; class Mammalia; order Dasyuromorphia; family Myrmecobiidae; genus Myrmecobius; species Myrmecobius fasciatus. The sequence continues at coordinate 126,446 of JAJPUD010004718.1, read as the reverse complement.
GTAAGATGAAAATAAGCTATTTTTTCTTTTTCAGGAGGACTTGATTTAGAATTGTAGTACTAGTCTGAAAGACTATGTCACAGAAAAGGTGAAGGTTTACTAAATAGGGAAAAGGAATAGTTTTGACTCCATAGCTTAGGTCTTGATCTCTTTGAGATTTTGTTCTATTTTCAGTGTTGGTAAGTCTGAGTGCTTGCATAGTAATAGAGATCCTTTTGAGATATAAAGTAAATTTTAATATTCTCATAGGAAGCTCTGAGTGAAATTACATGACAAAAAAAAAAAAGTTTGATTGTTGAGAAAATCTCAAGATTGAATGTCATCCAGGTAAACCAGTCATTTTTCTGTCATGTTACAGGCCTTAGATTATATTTTGGGTTATAATGAAGATTATAACTCAAATTGTCAATATAGATAAATCTTTGAGATACTGTGCTTAGGTTTCCTGGTAAAGAAACTGATTACTAATATATGTGTACATATACACATATATGTATGTACGCATACATATATATCCATAATAAAAAAAATACCATGACAAATAATTGTTTTGATTGAGTTCATCAAGTAACTGGTTATTTCTCACTTAAGTAAGGAGAGACAATGCCATAAAATCATACAATTCTAAATTGTTTTGTGGCTACTTTGATAATTATTATATAATCTTTATGTACTGCTCTTTTATACCCTAGACTTTAAAGCATGATTATATGTCTTTCTTATGTTAGACATGACCTCATTTTATTTTTAAATCCTTTAAATAGTCTTTTTTACAGCCCATTGATGTGTACTCCTGTCCTTTTAAGTTTTTTTTCCTATATCACATGAATGTAAATCCTGACATATAGTTCAATACTTTCATTTATATGTTTAAAGTTTAACTAAAATATGGAAGTATATGTGGATTTTTTCTTTGTTTCTATGACAGCTTTATCCAAATTTCCCCAATTTATTTTGGATTTCATGATTATTGTAAAAATGTAGCCTTACCAAAGATTCTAATGATGTTTCTTCCAAATATTATTTTAGCTTAGTGCTTGTCTAAGTATAATAAAAGTAACACTATCATATGATGTTATACTAAATTTGGGAGCAGCAGTGATACTCATAAAATTTCCCTGTGTTTGCTGATTTACTAGGTATAAAAAGTTAGTTACACTCAGTCTCTGTCTTCTTGAACCTTACAATCTAAGACAACACAAGAAAATAAAAACCTATCATGATAGTCAGAATGTATGCGATAAAAGCAAAAATTGTTTTTTACCTAAATTCTGAGTCTCAGTTTGACAATTCAGTAATCTGTTATTGTTTTCTGAGTAACACAAGTGATGTATGTTTTTAAATTTTATTTAATATTTTTATTTTCTTTACTGTAAAACTAATTTTTACACTTGTTTTTAAAATTTTGAGTTCCATATTCTCTCCCTTCCTCCCTACCTTTTCCCCAATGGGAAAGCACATATGAAGCTATGCAAAATATTTCCATGAAACTCGTGTTGTGAAGGAAAACATAGATCTCTTACCCCTAACAAACAACCCTCAAGAAAAATTAAGAAAAAAAAAGTAGGCTTCAATCTATATTCATACACAATCAATTTTTTTCTCTGGGTATGGATAGTATTTTTCATTATAATTTCTTCAGAGTGTCTTGGATCATTGCATTGTTGAGAATAGCAAAGACATTCATAGTTGATGATCCCACAACATTCCTATGATTTTTTTACACAGTACATTTTACTTTGCTTGAGTTCATGGAGAACTTTCCAGATTTTTCTGAGAGCATATTGCTCATCATTTCCCACATAATATTTCTGATAATATTCCATCATAATTACATACCACAATTTATTCAGCCATTCCCCACTTGATTTCCCCCAGTTTACAATTCTTTGCCCAGAGAAAAGAGATGCTATAAATATTTTTGTACATATGTTTCTTTTTTTTAATGTCTCTTTTGGGATTCATGCCTACTAGTGATTTTGTCGAAGGCTGAGCATGATTTTATAGGCCTTTGGGCATAGTTAATATTTTTGAATTACCATAGTTTTGAAGAAAATTCATTAGTAGCAAAAATCTTCACAAACCCCCAACATTTTTTGGAGGGGTGAATTTTAATTATCCTTCACATCACCTAATTTAAAAGTTCACTATATTCATTTCTACTCAAGCAAAGAGAAATAGAGATATGAGCTAATTTAAAGTCTGGTTTTAAATACAAAGAACATTTTTAGGTCAAATTTATCCAATCTACTAATCCAAGTAAAATATATGACTTTCTTAATTAAGAGAAAATAAGTACTCTCATTTTTGTGATAATTAAGTTCTAAATTTGTTCTGTTATTCATTTGTCTATCAACATAATCTGTGTGTATACGTGTATGTATGTATAAATTAATATACAAATGATAGGATTTAGGATTCTGAGGTACTGTGCATTCCATTCCTTCATTGTACTCCAAATGCTCAAGATCACAAATATGTTAAACAGCAAATTGAAGATTTTAATATTATTTTTCTGACTGCAAATACTTTGGAAAGACTCTGAACAGTATATTTTCTATCAGTAACAAAATTCTATTCAACTTTGACTCCATTTATTTGACTCCATGAATTTGACCAGTTCAGAATCCATGACTAAAGAATGTAAATTGTCACATCTCATTTGTTTAGTATTAATGTTCAAATTATTCTTTACAAGAAATGAAGTTTATATTTTTAAAGACTAAAATGTGTGTTTTTTGACAATTTTAATATAATTTCCCCCCAATTCACTTTTATCCTTCAATTCACTTTATATTCAAACCATATTATTTAAAAGCTGTATTCTGTTAGGTGTTAAAATAAATAAGACATGCTCACATAGAGCTTACCATAATGGATAATATAATTTATTGAAAATAATTTAACTAGGAAGTGGCAATTTTGACACATATATACCAGTGTGATCCCTTTGGTGCCAATTTTGAACATATTTTATTTCAATTTATTTTCATGATGAGAATCACTATTGAAAACTCATCTTGAGTATGGGTGGCCAGTATGTAGTTCCTATCACAGACTCTGTGAAGCTATCCATCTTATCCTGGACAATCCGGCTAAATTTATGACTCCTACTCAAGTAAATCTGAATATATTCAATCCTTTGCCTTCCATCTATATACCCTCTATGTATTTGAATATTTTCCTTCAAGAATAATGCCCATGGGGCAGCTAGATGGCACAGTGGATAAAGCACCAGCCCTGAAGTCAGGAGGACCTGGGCTCAGACACTTAACACTTCCTAGCTGTGTGACCCTGGGCAAGTCACTTAACTCCAATTGCCTCAGCAAAAAAAAAAATGCCCATTCAGATGTGGGCACCTTTAGGGTGTATTCCTAAAACTTGACTCAGTGATGATTCAGGTATGGAGAGTGTATTCATATAAACAGAAAAATGTTTAATATAAAAGGATGAGACTTTAAGATGTCAGATAGTAAAATGGGACAGGTTTGATCCCATTCTCTCCAGTAAAGAAATTTCCTCTGCTCTCAGTTAGATATATAATAACGTAGATCCTGGACCTCTAGAACTTTTGATCTCACAAGTTTGCCTCCAATCTTGGACCTACTTCATGGTTGGTACTCATTTGCCCAAGATGGGGAAAGACAGGTAGCCCAAACTCAAACTAAGGCTTTCCTGGGAGGGATATGTCCTTTAGCTTCCTTGTGTTTCCTGACACATGGTAGTTGGACATAAGTAAGGCAAGTGGCTTATCTCTCCACCACTCTAGCAAAAACAGTTCAATATATTCCTACCACATCTATAAACTATAAAAGAAAACAGATTGAAGGAAGATCCAGTTCCATTTTTGTCTATCCATTCATTGAGTTTCCCCATCCAATAAGGGAACTTTTATCATCTCATGGTGCAAGGTCTTCAGCAATGAATGAGACAGAGAGAAAATTCTGGGAAGATGGCAGACAGAGTAAATCAAAAAACTCTCAGTTCTGCAAATTTTCTTCACACAGAGAAAAGACAGAACATCACCAAGGATGATCAGTCCTGGGTTGTGGGAAGAAGAAGCTAGTACATACCTGGTGAGTGCAGTAGTGAGGGGACAGGGACCACTTTGGCTGTAGGAACTTGTAGGAGAGAAAAGATTATGATTTCAGTTCCTGGGCAGAAAGGACAACTATATTTTGCAGTCACCAGAATGACCACAGGGAGCAAGATCATTTGAAAGACAGCATGACTGGGGCCCAAACCATGATTTTTAGGAGTAAAGAGGAAAACTCAAAGTTGAGCCCTGAGACAGATCTCAGAAAATAACAGTAAGAAGAACCCATAACAGTGAGAAGGGGCATCATTCCCCGTGTCTTGGATCTACAACTTAGTTAAATTAGTAGCTGCTAAAACTGAACAAAAAGTAAATAAATGCATGAATGAATAAATGAATTAGAGAAAGCAAAAAAGAACCCAACAATAGATAATTGCTATAGGGATATAGAAGAGAAAGGTAATTGAACTGAAAAAAAGCTACTCCTTTTTTCTTTTTTTTTTAATATAGTATTTTATTTTTCCATAATACATGTAGATTGTTTTCAACATTCAGTTTGCAAAACTTTGTGTTCCAAGTCTTTCTCCCCCCTTCCCTCTACTCTCTCCAAGACAGCAAACAGATATAAGTTAAACACATGGAATTCTTCTAAACATATTTTCATACTCATCTTGCTACACAAGAAAAATCAGATCAAAAGTTAAAAAAAAAAAGAGAAAGAAAAAACAACCAAATAACCATAAAACAACAACAGAAGTTGAAAATACTATGCTTTGATCAACATTCAGTCTCCATAGTTCTCTCTCTGCATACAGATGGCACTTTTCATCACAAATCTTTTGGAATTGGGGCAGCTAGGTGGTGCAGTGGATAGAGCACCAGCCCTGAAGTCAGGAGGACCTGGGTTCAAATCTGGTCTCAGACACTTAACATTCCCTAGCTGTGTGACCCTGGGCAAGTCACTTAACCCCATTTGCCTCAGCAAAAAGCAAAAAACAAAAACAAAAACAAAAAAACAAATCTATTGGAATTGCTTTGCATTGCTTCATTATTAAAAAGAGCCAAGTCCATCCCAGATGGTCAACTTGTTATTACTGTATACAATGTTCTGTTGGTGAGAATGCTCACTTCATTAGTATCAGTTCATGTAATGTTTTCCTGGATTTTCTGAGATTAGCCTTCTCATAATTTTTTTTACAGAATAATATTTCATTATATTCATATACCTTATTGAGCCATTTTCCAATTGATGGGCATCCACCTGATCTCCAGTTCCTTGCTGCTACAAACATTTTTGCACATGTGGGTCCTTCCCCCTCTTTTATGATCTCTTTGGAATAAAAAAAATAGTGACATTGCTGGATCAAAGGGTACACAAAGTTTTATAAGTCTTTGGGCATAGCTCCAAATTGCTCTCCAGAATGACTCCACTAATCCACCAATAATGCATTAGTGTTCCAGTTTTCCCACATCCCCTCCAACATTTATAATTATTTTTTTCCTTCATCTTAGCCAATCTGATAGATCTGAGATGGTACTTCAGAGTTATTTTAATTTACATTTCTCTTATCAATAGTGATTTAGAGCATTTTTTCATATGACTAGAAATGGATTTAATTTCTTCACCTGAAAACTGTCTTCATATCCTTTGAAGATTTATCAATTAAGGAATGGCTTCTATTTTTATAAATTTGACTCAATTCAATAAGCAATAATTATTGCTTATGAGTAGTCAATATAATTTTTGAAACAATTTTATCCAACTAATCTGTTCATTCAATGTCATCCCAATTAAATTATTAAAATTATTTTACTGAATTAGAAAAAAAATAATAAAGTAGGAAAACTCACATGCAAGAGCAAAAGGCCAGGAACTTTAAGAAACCAGGGAAAAATTCAGTAGTATTAGACCTTTAACTATATCATAAGGGAGAGCATTATTGAAGTATAAAAAGGAAAATTTCAACTATTTTAAACTGAGATTTTCTTTAATAAATAAAACTTCTATATCCCAAAATAGAAAGAATGTAGAAAATTGTGAGGGATAAAATTTTCACAGACAATCTCTTAGAATATGATTCAATTGGAATACTGCTGGGGTATAGGAAATGATGAACTGGTTGATTTAAAAAGAGAGACTTGCACCTTGAAGGAAGATGTTGTTATCCTTCAGAGAAATAGATGACAGTGGGAAATAAGCATAGTTACATATGTGCGTATGTATATATGAGTGTATATTTGTATGTTTATAGATATCAGTATATATATGTGTGTGCGTATTCATACTTCTAGCTTTCTTTAAGGTGAGTAGGGGAAGGGAAAATAAAGTAAAAAGTGTTCAGCAGAGAATAAAATAAAATTAACAAAAAAATAAAAAGAAGCTGGTCAGCTTTAAAAACAAAATATTATTTATATTTTTTTAAAAAGGAAATTCATTGTTTTATATTGAATCCTTTTTTATTGTCTGCTGTGGACATGGCAGTGCTTTTTATTTCTTTTCTCATCTTGTATTTAAGTTTAAAGTAATATTTTGAAAAGCAATTAGTGAATCACATGTTCTTATGTAGGTCCCATGGTACCAATGGAACCATAAAAGATGAATATGAGCATGATCCTCAATATAAATAAAAATGAACTAATTGGAAGTCACCATTTTAGAAGATTTTAGAAATATAAAACCTTTGGAGTACACTACAATTCGGAGTAATACATTAAGATTCAATGAGTTAAGAATAATTGTGAATTAACTTTAAATTCAAATTCTAAAACAGATAAAGATTGGAAAGTTATTTTAAGGAATTAAGTTAACTTTGATATTAAAATATGCTATTAATAAATAAGAAAAATTATCCTGGTATTCTTTTTTTCCAAAATAAATCTACCTATGTTCTTTCAGAAAAACAAAAAAACAAAAACAAAAAACCCAAAAAACCTTATTCCTTAGTTTTTCAATTTTATTTGCAAACCAATCTAATTTACCATACAAAGATTAAATGCTTATCCTGACTAAAATTTTAAATATTTGCTGTTTTATTTACTAAATTCTAATATCTTTTCTCAAATTAAATAACCTAAACAAGTAAGTTATTCTTTCTTTCATGAAAAATATTTTTCTCCTCACTATAGCATCTGCCAACATTGAACTTACTGTTGGGGAACCTGAGTGAACACAGCCTTTTAAGAGTAACTATACTCTTAGATGGTTGTGTGCTTGTGTGTATATTTATATCTGTCTATATCTTGTGTCTGTGTGTTTTTCTTAGAACATTATACTTAAACAATCTAAGTAAAATGTTTTGACCAGTTCCCAAGTTAAGAAAGTCATTTTTCATCCATATGAATTGGTCCTCATCAATATTTCTACAAGGTAAGACCTGCGAGTTTTTTGATCTAGTCTGATTATAGTAGGTGCTCTTAAATTTCAAATAGATGGAAGTAGTTAGGTATCTCAGCAGAGTTCTGGATCTAGAATGAGACAAAGACCAACTGTGTGACTCTGGCAAGCAATTTAAACCCAATCTACCTCAATTTGTTCAACTATTAAATTAGAATAACAATAGCACCTACATCTTTCATTTTATTGAAAGGATCAAAAATGATATTTGCAAGGTACTTAGCATAGAGTCTGAAACAAAGCAGGCACTTAAATACTTCCTTTCCTTGTGGCCTGCCCTTCTTTGACAATCTGGTGAAGCACATAGATTGCCTTCTTGGAATAAGGTTTATGAGTGCTTAAAATAAAATGCATAGGATCACAAAGGAAGTTTGTGTGTGTGTGTGTGTGTGTGTGTGTGTGTGTGTGTGTGTGTGTGTGTATACAGACCAAAATTAAGAATCTCTTGTATAAGAAATTCTTGAGACTCAGAAATGACATTATCCGAATATCTCCTGGTGGTAAAGCTCTGTGAACCATGTGCTAAAATTTACCACTTAGTTGATTTATTTTTAGTGAAATGTAGTGAGCCTACGTAAAGATGACTTCCATCTTACAAATACATACATGTATGCACACCCATCATGAAAAGACCTAAAAAAGAAGCAATTTTTTTTACATTAAACTCTGAAAGATGAAATTGATTGTTGTCATTATATAACTTTAAAAAATTCTAAAGGTAAGATAAATAAGTTTGTAGAAATAATTCAATTATTTATGAAAATGCTTCTGTGACAATGCCTTTTAAAAAAAGTGAGCTAGGGGCAGCTAGGTGGTGCAGTTGATAGAGCACCAGCCCTGAAGTCAGGAGGACCTGAGTTCAAATCTGGTCTCAGACACTTATCATTCCCTAGCTGTGTGACTCTGGGCAAGTCACTTAACCCCAATTGCCTCAGCAAAAAGCAAAAAAAAAAAAAAAAGTGAGCTAAAGTATCACTAATGGACAATGCCAGTTGAATTTGTGGCTCAAGTGATTCTGGCATAATAGCCAATAGTTTCTATTTAAGATTTTAGTTTATAATCATATAGTCAGTTTTTATTACTAATACTTTATTATCATTTGTCTTGCAAAGAATGTATCATTTGTTCTAATAAATTATTATAAAATCCAGGGTCATGATTCAAAATGAATGTCTCCAAAAAGGCTTTGGTCAGATGTTAAGGGACTTATAATTGAAGTAGAAACTACAAATAGTATATTGATTATGTCTCTAAGCTTCTTTGTTCACTTTATTTTTCTCCTAGAGAGGTGGTGCTATCAGGTAATGAATAAACATAGTGTATTCTATTCCTTTCTTGGGACTTTAGAAGTGGGTTTCAGTTTTTGACTTGGGGACTGTATCTCAAAGGACAGCTACCAGTGAATTTTTGTTAATTTAGCAGTTGTCAGTAATGTCCCACAGGGCCTGATTATAGAACCCAGTAGGATTAGTATATTTATTGATGTTATAAATAAAAGAATCAGCAATGAGTTCATCAAATTTGAGGTTGATGCTTAATGTTAGGAAGGATTGTATATGCTCTGAGAGACAGAAATAAAATTCAAAATTCTGAATGACCTAGATAAGTTGCTAGGGAAATGTTCTTATAAAAAGATGATGAAACTCTGTAGAACTGAGCTTTGGTGCATGAATGGTAAAAAAATACAAATAAGTATTGAAAAACTTGTTGAGAATTATAATGTAAAAGAGTCACAATTTTGTACAACATAGTTTAATGGAAACTGAATATAAATAAGCAATATTGTTCCTTTGTGTATATGGGTAGAGGTAGTGGGGAGAACAAGAAAGTATCAAAAAGATAATAACTAGAAGATACTGATTAGTACTCCTTACTAAAGCATTGTGCTTAATTTTTAAAAACTCTATCAAAAGATGTAAAGGAAATGAAGAAGAGTTTGAGAAAAGCAACAATACCAATCAAAACACTGGAGAATCAATTAGTAAATGCTAACACTGTGCCAGGCATTATTCTAGATAGTAAAGATAAAAATATGAAAGAGAGACAATTCTTATGTTTAATGACCTTACATTTTACTAGTTGGATACATGTTCACAGGTAAAGATACTGAAATACAAAATAAATAATGATTTGGTTTGCAAAGGCTGAGATGGATGAGAGCTAATAAGTTGGGGGATAAAGCTGAGCCCTGAATGGATCCAGAGGCTGAGGTGAGGAGGCAGAGCCTTCTAGGCACTAGGAGCAATGGACTATCCAAAGGTATAGAGATGGGAAATGGAATGTGCAGTGCAAGGAGAAACTGTAGATCATTTTGTCTGGAGCATATAGTACATAATAGAAAGTATTGTCTAATCAGTTTAGAAATATAATATCCTACTTTTATGTGAATGCAAAATATAAAAAAAAATCATTCCTTTGGTGGAGTGTTAGTTAGTATGAAAGAGGTCCTATTTGATGTGGATTTTAATTTTGTCATCCAATATTTAGAAATCAAATCTAACCAAAGAACTGACTTGCTCTTTACAAGCTGATGACCTCAAAGCTGTATCCATTTGATGGGACACAAGTACTTTTGACTTAGTAGGGTTGGTACTTAGATGACAAATATTCTGTTATTCTCTGGATTTGGAGATTATCATTCTGTCTTTCATAAAATGCCCCAAGTTCTACTCCATTACATTCCCCTAAAGAGCCCAAGTTTTCCTCCATGTCCCAAGGAATACTTAATAGAGTGATGTGTAAGGTGGCATGGAAAATATGAAAGAAGGAATAGACATCACTTATGACCATGTTGTCTATTCATAAGTTATCAAAGAAAGAACCTGGATTCCAACTTAGGCCAAACCTGGGTCTGAATCCTGCTTTTGACACTCACTACATCTGTGGATTAGGCAAATCATTTAACTTCAGTCTGTGTTTTAATTCACTACCTTTAAGGGCTATTGGGAAGGGAAAGGAAATAAGCATTCATGTGTACCTACCATGTAGCAGTAAAACAAACAAACAAACAAACAAACAAAAAACCACTTTTTTAAAATCTTCACAACAACCCTGCAAGGTAGGGGCCTTGTTATTACTATTTTTCTGTTGAACAAATAGTTTAAGTAACCTACTCAGTTTTCTATAGCTAGTAAATAACTGAGAGGAGATTTGAACTCAGGTCTTTCCATATATTTCCACAAATTTAAAAAAAAAATCTGTTTCCCTATATACTATTTGTAACCTAAAATGTTATATAAATGTTAAATATTATCATTATCAGTAAAAGTACTAGTAATAAACAGGCTTTTCTGTCTTTCAGTTAAAGTATATAGTTGACTTTGCCTATTACAATTTGTATGAAACCTAGATCTTCACTACTATGGCAACCAATGAGCCTGATCCTTCTATCAGCAGGTGAGATGATATGTTTAAGTGAAAGTATCTATCTACCTATTTTCAGATATAAAAGTTACAGAGAGAATATCTCTTTTATCAGTAGAGAAAACTGTTTTGCTTCTTTGCTTCTCATCTAGATTATGTGACCCAGCAGTGAGAGGGAGATGGAGAGAACTATACCAATATTTCCTGAGTATCCCTCTGATTGTACTGTAAAACAACAATAACTGCATCCTATTTTCCAGTCTTTTTATTAACAAGGGAAAGGGTTAGATGTAATGTCTTGTTAGATCATCTGTTGCAGGAGGTTATTGGTGCAGTTCAACATAATCAATCAGAAAACATTTATTAAACATGTATCAAACAAGGCACTGTGCTGGACACTAGACTTACCAGGATTAAACAAAACAAATAAATAAATAATGGATCAATTCCTTTGATCAAGGATCTTTTATTTAGTTAAATATAATCAGTGGGGGGCAGCTAGGTGGTGCAGTGGATAGAGCACCAGCCCTGAAGTCAGAAAGACCTGAGTTCAAATCTGGTCTCAGATACTTAACATTCCCTAGCTGTGTGACCCTGGGCAAGTCATTTAACCCCAATTGCCTCAGCAAAAAGCAAAGAAATTAAAAATTAAAAAAAAATAAATATAACCAGTGGAGAGTTTTGGGTAATAATTAAGAGTTTGTTAAAGAAAAAAAAATCAGCTTCTCTGCTTTTCCTCTGCTCTCTGAGATTTCTTATAAAACTTTTTCTTGATCTTGGTTTATTAACTAATTTGGTGTGAGGATAGGTAGGTGGATAGGTAAGTAGACAGATAGATAGATAGACAGAAAGAAAGAAAGACAGATAAATATAATTGGCATAACTGATTTCCTTAGTTATCTGATGCATTTTATTGTATGTATTTTAAACACATTATTATGAGTATTGTAGAAGTTTCACCAGACTGTCAGTGAGGTTTACAATGAAAACACAAAAGATCTTTTGATCTAGAGGAATTCTACACCATATATAGTGGTTAAAGTAAAGCATATATAGATTTTGTTGTTGTTTTTGTTTTTGTTTACTTTTGAGTAGGTTATTAAAGGGAAATTATATTATTTGGGGAGTTATTTTTATACCTTTTTTTACTGTAAAACAATCTTAATTAAAATTCTACAAAATCTATTTTAATATGTATGAATAAACATTTAAAAATATATAGCGAATAAAAAGTCACAATTTTGACCTTCCTTATGAAGGCACTTAGTACCACTTTGACAGTAGATTCTTTCATTCCCATCAGCTGAATGTGATTGATTGGGAAGAGTTCATTGGCAGCTATTTCTGTTATTTTTCATCTGGCTGAGGTGGGAGTCAAGCAATGTGTATATAGTAGTGGGGGGAAAAGGATGAGCTGAAAGGTTATAAGTGAGGAAGTGTGGCTCTGGTTCAAGATCTTTATCCTTCATTAAGGAACTCAGGCCTATAGCTCAGCAACTCTTTTTATCAGATGGAACAAAGGAAGAGTTTAATGGCAGTCATCCATCAGCCGACCACATTTTAAGCTTTAAGATATCTCTATTCCCAAAGCTCCTTGCCATGACAAGGCTAATTGCATAATTATAATGCTATATCAACCACTCCCAATGCACTTACATTGGCAAGGACTAGGACTAGGGGCTCTGATTATTATCACCCTAAGCAAGCACATTAGCATAAATACAGCCTACTAATGGAGCTATTTTATTAGGAAGTATAGTATAAAGCAGAACAGGATTTAAATTGAGGATGATGATAGAAAAACCTCATTTAAGTGCACATCAGAATAATCTTGATTAGTAAAATCAGACATGCTATAACTATGAAATTTATTGGAAAGATGAAAAAAATGAAAACTCTCCTATCTTCTCTGTGTGTGTGTGTGCATGTGTGCAAATGCACAACATGGACTTCAGAGACTTGTGATTTTGTAATGTCATTGGTGGACACATTCCCTTTTTCTAAGTTACAGCTTTTCTGTGCTCGAGTAGACAAAACTTATCAGTCGTGGATAAAAAAACCTTTGGCTGTGATTTACCTGTGACTGTGAGTTCATTGGTCTATGGATAACAAATGGAGTCTGTTGTTAGACCTCTAACTTGTTTAAGAATTGTTGTGTTTCATCTGTTAACAAGAAGATAATTGCTAACTTTCTTCAGAAACCATACTTAGGATAGTTGAGGCAATCTTTCTAAACCCATAGAAGTATAGTTATCACCATTTCAATAACATTTTAAAGATATGAAATATCAAATTTTTGGAACATGAAGTTAGAGTGAATTGGTGAATAATTTTGGCATGATAAAACAAGCTGGTAATGTATACTTTTACTCAGGTGAAATGAAAAAAAGTAATTTGGGGTGTATTTGATGTTTGGTGGGAAGGTCAATTAAAATCCATTACTCAACACAAAACCAAGGAATTGATGTTGACAAAAGATGAATGGCAGCTCACCTTTGCATAAACTTCTTTTAAAAATTATTTAATATTTTTATTGTTAAGCTTCTGACTTAACAGAAACAAATTAGTACCTATCTGGACCATTTTGGATAAGGGCTGTTTAGTTTGACCAAAGGATTGAACATTTTGACTTTGTATATCAGAAAGTAATCAGTTTGTGAATGAGAAAATGACGGTAGACATAACTGGATGAAAATTAAAATTTTATGCTTATTTTCTAACTTTAAATGCTCTATGGGATATCAGGATATCATTTTATATTAACTTCAAACTAAATCTTCCCCTAGACTGATTTCCCATTCCTCCATATAAAAGGGTTAGAACCATAGAGTATGGCTTGTGCAGATATCTTAGTGGGAGAGATAGAAAGGCACATATGGACACCATGGTTTGAGAACAGAATCACTACTACAAATCACAGTAATTGCTCCATCTACCTCCACTGGATTTTGAATGAATCACTTTCAGAAAGCACCGATTGATTTAGTTTGGGGTTACACAGCAATAGATTACCACCACCAGCCCCAAGAATATGCTTTTTAAATTGCCTTGTTCATAGAATGACTTTAGTGTATAAAAATGTCTTGGAGGAGTAGGGAAGAACATTAATTTAAGTGGACTCTAACTCATATTTATATAGTACCTTAAAGTTTACAAAACATGTTCCATACAGCAACCCTGTGAAATGTCATATAAGAAGTGTTATTCCCATTTTACAGATAAGGGAACTGAAGCTCTCGAGTTAAAGGGACATAAAAATGATTACACAATTGTCCAGAATCTGAAATAGGATTTGAACCTAAGTCTCTAATGTATAATTCCACTGCACCATACTGCCTCTTATTATAGATAATAATCTCTCTATGTTGGTGCTTTTGTGATATTTTATTAGAATTTTATTTACAGTTATACTGATATATCTGGCCACAAAATTTCCATCAGACATAAATCCATTAAGTATTTTTTTTTCCTTTTTCTTTCTTCTTCTTTTTTTTTTTCCCTGACAGTCTTCTAAGACTGGTTTGGGAATGCATTATTGAAAACCTCTTAAACCAGATTTAAGATATTACAGCAGCACCTGCTACAACATTTCCATTATAAACCCATATTTTCCAGGTTTATAACTTAGCTGTAAAAATTTTCTGTGGACAGAGACTTGGAATACTGAATTCTAGCCCAAAGAAATTTTTATGATCACCATTCAAAACAGTCTTTTTAAGTCTTTACTTAAAAACAAAGCTTTTTAAAGTCATGATGGCAGAAAACAAAAACTAGGTATTTGTATTCCTTTATAAAATGCAACATTAAAAACAATTTGCTCCTGACATAAACCAGCGTATTTATATTGGAAATAAGCAAACAAACAAAAATACCAAATAGGTTGGCTTGAAGGGAGAATTTGGTTAGCAAGCCTTGACTTTTTTCTGTATGATTCTTTCCCTCATTTAGTATTTAGATTGAGATTTTTTAAAAAAAATATTGCTATAATAAGTTTTTGTAAAATTGGTACTGAGAATAAATGAAATTAGACCATAAACAAGGGAGAATTATAAAAATGAAATCCATAAACATAATGCCACTTCAACAACTACTGCTTTGAACTGTCTTCAAATGCATAATTCTTATGTTTTCTGTAAGTAAGGGTAAAAACTGAGAATGGTATGAAACAGTAGATAGGGCTACTAAAATTAACAAATCAATCTGCAAAGCAGATCTGCAAAGAATTTCACAAACTGGGGAAATGTATGACTGGAAAAAGAAATAGGTTGGTCATGAAGTAAGAATGAGGGATTGTTCTTGGGTGCTTCATGAGTATTCATGGACTAAACAATGGCTTCTTTAACTTTTTCCACATGCGATTCCTTTTTACCCAAGAAATTTTTTGTGTGACCCCATTTCAAATCTGAGCGGAGATGCTTCTGGCAGTGTCTGTGCATGTGCAGTGCAAAGTGCACATGCTATGTGTTCAGAACCAAGGCAATTGACAATTTTTTCTGACCCCCATATTTAATTATGCAAACCTCTATGGATTGTGACCCACAGTTTAAGAAGTTTTATACTAGACTATCTTAGTCCATTGTTAGTGAGGCAGCCTGGTGGAGAAGTAGATAAGAGCTCTTCTGCATTTGAGTTCAAATTCTAACTCAGTCATTTGTTAACTATGTGACCCTAGGCAGGCCAGTCACTTATCCTCTCTCTGCTTCTATAAAATGGGAATTATTAGGGTAGCTAGGTGAGACAGATCCTGGAGTCAGGAACAACTAGATTCAAATTTCGCTACAGACACATATTAGATGTGTGAGCTGGGGCAGGTCACTTAAAATTGTTTGTTTCATTTCCCTTATCTATAAAATGAGCTTCAGGAGGAAATGCCCAATTACTCCAATATCTTTGTCAAGAAAAACCCAAAAGGGGGCATAAAGAATCAGACTTGACTGAAATGATAGAGAAACAAAAATGGCCATAATAATAGCATTCATCTTACTAGGATTTTGTGAGGTTCTAGTATGATACCATGTCTAGAACTTTGCAAATCCAAAGTACCATTTAAATGTTAATTATTGTTATTAGCTATTAGAACACAACACTATCTCATTCTGCTTCATTACCTATTGAAGTCTCTTTGTAGCTATGATAATTATTAGCCCCTCAGGGTATACTTATGAGCCTGTACCCACAAAAAATTTGAATATAATTTTTGCCATCTCAATTCTTCAGCATCTCCACAAAACATCTTGAGCCACAAAACATCTCTGGCTACAGCAGATGTCTCAGAGTGAGTTGGTACAATAATTTGGACAGTTAGTGGGAACCCACTCATCCACTCTTACCATTTATTTTAAGTTGTATAGAATAAGTCACAAAGGTTGAGAATGAACAGGTTGTTTGCAGTTTTACCCTCACATCCCAATCCACCATTGCTTTTAATGTTTCTATTATTGTTGAAGATACCACTATGCTTGTGGTCACTCAGGTATCAGACATCAGTATCATCAGATTCTCATTTTGTCATTCTCTTCTCTTAATCTTCTTCACCCCATATATCTAATCAGAATATAGCTAATGTGGAAATATATTGTATGACATTGTTATGTCTATAGGATATCATATTTCTGACCTTCTCAATGGTGTGAGAGTGTGGAAACAGGTAGAGATGTGGAACTGAAAAGAAAAATAGAATTAAAATAAAATTAGGGTAATAATAGCATCATCTGCTTCTTGGATATTTCTATTTTCTTTCTTCCTTTCTTTCTTCCTTCCTTCTTTCCTTCCTTCCTCTCTCTCCCTTCCTTCCTTCTTTCTTTCCTTTCCCCTTTCTGATAGAAAGAAATAATTTTTGTAAACTGTTCAGCAAAGTGCCTGTCATTTAGTAGGTACCTAATAAATGTGTGTTAATTCTAAATGATCAAAAAAAAATCTAAATGATCTTTAAAATCCCTTATAATCTTCGGAATTGTGTTGCTTGGCATGTAATTTATGAAAATTCAAAACCCTTAAATATATATTTCTACAAATGCGAGAAAGACTGATATTTTAAATACAAGAGTGATGTTGAAGATTCATTTTATCCCAATAACATTTTCTGTTGAAATCTTTCAAATAAGATTACCTCTTTTTTTATTCATGAATGCTAAAGCTAAAAATTGAATGTGCTTATTTTCAAGAAAACAAAAGCTTTTCAACTTTTATAAATATAGAGATTCATTGCATAGAATTTATGGTGCAATACAGAAGTGGTCTTGCAATCATGAAGATTGGGATACAAACCTACCTTCAATAAAGATTGGTTATATAACCCTAGACAAGTCACTTAACTTTTCAATGCCTCCAAGCCATTCCCTAACATCTTACATTTCAAAGAATATGACATTAATAGAAGGAAACTCTGATCAGGAGCTACACACACATATGTATATCTCCACATTCACTAAACCCTCCTTGCCTTGGTTTCCTCATCTGTAAAATATGGGCTGAACTATGCCAATAACTTTTTTGATGATAATTATGTTCAGTCATTGCAGTCATGTCTAACTCTGTGACTCCATTTAGGATTGGGTCACAAAGAATTGAACACAACTTAGCAACAACAAATATAAATAATCACAAATGAAGTCCAAGAAGTGGATATTCTCTGTTTAAAAGTTAAGACTTCCATAGTGCTATGGAAAGAGACAAGTTGAAGATTGTTCACAAATAATTGACATAAATTCTAAGTCTGAGTCATTAATATATCTAAAAATCAATGCCAATCTTCTCTACAATATGCAAAAAATATTCAATTATTATTTATTTTGTTGCCAAAGATACTTTTTTTAAGAGAAGAGGTTACAAAATGAAGAGGTAAAATAGGCACCCAAAAAAATTTGGGAGAGTAATAGAATTAGCAAGCAAAGGGATTTGGAAGAAGCCATTGAAGGTATATGCCATAAGGTATGAGTACACCATTGACTGGCAGGCTAAATCCATGGAGTTTAGCAAACTAACAAATTAGCTAAAGTAACAAGAAAGGTACCATTAAAAGGAAGACACTATGAGGAGGAAAAGAGTACTTCATAGAACCTTATAACAGACTTAGTCCTGAAAAGAACTTAGCCACAATTAGTTTTAAAGTAATATCCACCATTGAAAAACAAGATCATACATGAGGTTGCATAGTCTATAAAAGCTGTGAATTCTTAGTCCTTTTTACCTCCAATTCTCATTTTCTCCAAGAGCCTCAGGTGTGTATATCTGAGTCAGGTTGCCTAACTGAAGAAATTGTGTTCCAATCTGGGACCACTTAATTAAACTGCCACTGGCTTAGCAGTAAAAAGACCCAGTGCATTTATCTGAATTAGAGCTGTAGAAAAGTTCTCCAGTGGAACTTGACTGCTTTCATTATCCATTACTTAGACAAACTCTTGCTACTCCAGTTTTCACTCCCTTCCAGGTACTCTGTAATCCAAGACACTGGTCTCCCTACTCCTCCTCAAACAAAACACTCTGTCTCCCAACTCTAGGCATTTTCACTGGTTGTCTACCATGCCAGAAACTCTTTCCCTTCTTTCTCCTTTCTGCCTCCCAGCTTCTCTGACTTCATTAAAGAAATTCTCAGCTAAAGTCTTGCCCTCCTTCAGAAGCCTTTCCCAATCCCTTTGATGCTTCTCCCAGCTTATCTACTATATATCTTGTATTTATCTATACACATAGTTCTTTGCGTTCTTTTCTTCCTCTTTAGACTGTGAGCTTTTTGAAAATATAAGCTGGTTTTTGTCTTTCTTTGTATCCCTAGAATGATTAGAACGTCATATTCTGGCACATAGTAAATGCCTAATAGATAATTGATGACTAACTTTATAAGAGAAAGAACTTCATTCTCTTTTGTCAAAGCCTTAATATTGTTTGGGAGTGGGATGAGGAATAGGTCAAGAATGGGGGATAGGAGAAGGAGGAAAATATTTTGATAATATTAGTCATCATCAAGGAGTGAAGATAAGCTGTTGCCACCAAAATTGAGAAATGAGAAAAATTATTGAATTGGGAATCAGTTTTACTTTCCTACTAATACCCCATCCTGCACTGTAGGTACTTAGAACAGAGTAGGTACTGAGAGCAGATTCATAGACACCCAAAAATATTACATATAGATTTTAGGAGACTCATAAACTTGGAGGAAAAAATACCCTATTTAATGACATTTAAATGAATTAACTATTTCCTTGTGTTGTGAATCTAGAGAGCAAAGGCTATTGTGAGAAGAAGTTCAGAGGGTCTATCAGACAGACAAAGTATTCCTAGATGTAAAAAAAAAAATTGGTAAGAAGTTTTGATTTAGAGGTAAAGAGAGCTAGGGTTCTTACTGCTTAGCTCTGTGAATAGAAGGTAAGCATAATGAGAATTACTAATTCTGTCAGACTGGGTGTTAAGACCTGACTAGTCAATTACAATCAACTGATCAGAGATCTTTTGTTAAGGGTATAAAGTCTGTAATACTTAAAGTCTTGCAAACTTTGAAAAAAAAATAGCTGATGACTAGTTCAACTATGCTAAAGTTTTGAAAACATTAGGAGGAAAAATATAGAAGGAAAGAATCTTAGAAGAAGCCATTTACTATAAATTTATCATTTTATAGATAAACTGAGACCCAGAGAGGGGCTAAGCAATGATTAGGGGTCCAGCTAGTTCTGAGGTGGGATTTATGCTTGTGCCATCCTGGCTCCAAGACCCCTTCTTTAGCCTCTACTCTCTGCTATCTTATTAAAGAAAGAAAAAATAAGTCGTTCCTTCCTGGAATGACTACATTCTCCTTTTAAATCATTTTTTGTGTCCATATAAATTGGAGATGACCATCCCTAGGTTAACTTAAGAGCAACAAAATTTGCAGTCACAGAAACTATTGAAGGCCAAGTTACTAAGGCCATAAAGGAGGTTGTTATCTTCCATAATGGATGAAGGGAGTTCCCAATAGGCAGGATAAATTAGAGCCTTGGAAACCATACTGGGATATAATATTCAGGAGTTAGATCTAATAGCCTGGTTAGATCACAGATAATTGACCGAACTAAAACAATTGTAGAAAGTCTGGAGTCTGCAGGTATCAAAGCGCATTAATGGCATGTGCTCATAGAACCCCAGAATTAGAGAATATACAATATTAGAAACTGATTTATCATATGTACTCGTTCTTTGATCCAGGATCTACAGTGATTATTTTTTTATTCCACTATTCCTCACTAGGAGCAGTTGGCAGGATTCAGAGTTATCAGTTGTTCTATTTCTTTTCAATGACCATCTCTTAGGTCTTTAAAAATTTTTTATATTAGCACTTCCCAGAGCAGGGGGTGGGAGGATGGGGTGGAGGAGGAGCAAGATTTAAAACCTGACTTCTTTATTTGGTTTCAAAGCTCAACTTAGAGCAAAGGTCCAGGTTGGAGGAATTGTAGGAAATTGGTACTTGGGAAGCTAGTACAAACACGAGTCTTACTATTTTGTAGTGAAACAAGCTTACAAAGCAAGCATAAACACACACGCACATAAAAATAGAACAAAACCCAGAAAATACTCTATGGCAATACAGACCACATGCAGGTCACTCATATGGACCATGACAAAAATTTCAGTATGAATATACATGCTCAGAAAGGTGGACCTGATTAAGAACAAGTATTTGATGCCCAATGTGGGAGGAGACATTGCTAATCAGGCCCAGATATGGGGAAACTCACAGTCATATCTTGATTTATGTAAACCTCAGGTGAGGGAGTTTCTTAACTGAGACAAGACATTGGGTAAGATTTTCACTTGGTAATGAGGGACCTCAGAAGTGAATTTTGCATTCTCATCCAATTAAGAACCTGATTGCTTGATACAAATTCAGGAGACTGAAAAAGTACAAGCTCTCTGTTATTGCTTGTGTTTATAGTCATTAGTGCCACTTGGCCTAAATAATTCCATGTTGGAGTCCTGTCATAACTACAACATCAGACAATATATTTTAAATATTATCACAATGACTTTCTGACCCTAAAACAATTGTAATAATTGGGACAATCTTTGACTTCTGAGTCAGGGACTTGTCTATCATTGCAGTAACCTTTGGTATTAAAGTTTGAAGGAAACAAGATAAACATCAAGTATATTTAAGGCTCTGCTGAAGAGTCTACATTTGTAGTACATATCCTCAGGGTCAGAGTTGATAGGTTAAGCCTTATGGTAAAGCTGACCTTACCTAAAGATATGATCTCATTTTCATTTTTTTTTTTTTTTGAGTTGGAGGGAATGAGGGCCAGCAGGAAGAAAAGTGGTGAGGAGAATATGTGGATGATTGCCGGGGAATTCTTTTCTTGCAGTTACTAATTATCACAGCCAGCAAAGAAACAGGATCATTGGTTGTGAAGCCAGAAAGTACCTTAGAATCTATCTAGTTCAACCATTTCATTTTATGGATGAGGAAATTAAAGGTAAAAGAGGTGAAGGGACTTGCCTTTCCCAGAGTCACACAAATGGCAAATATCCTAGGTGGGGCGTGAATCCAGATTTGTCTGTCTCCAAGTCCAACATTCTTTCATTATACCGAATCTTCTATCTTTGGATCCCTTTAAGACCTACTGCTGGTTTAGATCAGTTGGTAATTAGACTAGAGAGGCTACGATGAGAACCCAGACAGCCCCACAAATAAGGATTGGGTTCCTCTAGGATTACTGCCTCCTGTCCTAGTCTTAGCCATTTTTCATTTCTTCTTTGTCTTGGGATAAGCCAATCTTGAGCAATACCTGGTCTTCTGGGATAACAACTGAAAACAGGTGGCTAGGTACAAAAGCAAGAAATAGACTACATTTCTCTGGCAGAGATAATTCCCAGACCAAATGCCATTTCCTCTCCCTTGCCTCCTTCCTGCCAGTGCTATCCATATCACTCTGTTCAGAGAACTAAACACCAGCCTGAAGACATATTCAGAGATATCCTGCACAAACAGCCATTTCTCTGAACATTTAATTAAAAGGAAGTAAAAGGTAGAACATGTTCAATTTCTCCTTAGATCTAGATTTTTCACTAATCTAGCTACTTCAATTGCCACTGTACTAATGATGATTTCTATTGCACATACTGGAAATGTTGAGTTCAGCTCTTATTTTCATGTCTCAGGCTCAGCATATTTAAGCAATGGCTAAACTTCTATTGATTGGATGAAGATAAATGTTTTTGCTTATATTTTTTTTTTTTATTTCTTTCATCCTTAATCAATCATCAAGTAGCATAGGATGATTATCTGACTTCTCTCATCAACTTGCCTTGCTCGGCACCTCATTAATGATCTAAGATTTATCTAATTAGACTATTTCAATTCAGATGGCTTCTAGAAATTCTTATATCCTAAAAATGTATATTTGACATAAAGATGTAGCCAAAATTGAGCAAATC
Source organism: Myrmecobius fasciatus (assembly GCA_023553655.1). NCBI lineage: Eukaryota > Metazoa > Chordata > Mammalia > Dasyuromorphia > Myrmecobiidae > Myrmecobius > Myrmecobius fasciatus. Next base: position 104,253 of record JAJPUD010004718.1, on the reverse strand, counting down.
CTATTGCATTTCCCTATGATTCACTTTACAATTATACTTCTGTATGTGTGGGATCAGTATTTTTTTTAATGAAAAACATTGCAAAGAGGGAATGATAACTGTAAATGTAGGTAAGACCAAAGCTTATTTCTCCCCCCAACAACATGACATTTACAAAAAAAAAAGTTCTCTTATTAAATGGTTTTGATATTTACTATTAAATCTACCAGTACCACAGTTCAGAATATACATGCATGAAAGAGATAATTGAGGGACAGAGTGATGATGAAGGCCAGGATGAGCTGAGTCTTATAAACAATGAGAAAGATGACAAAAATAGAACTTTGAGTTATGTTCAGAGAAGACAGATCAACAAAAAAGGCATAGAACTACTGCTTAGAGAGCGTAGTTCCATATAAAGAGATGGTCAAGAGAAAATAGAGCTGTTGAGAAATCACTAAACAAACATTTCATGTTCCCTACCTGTCTATGTGACTGTTATTCATACCGTACCATAAATCCACCAAAAGTGAGCCTTCTGGTACATTGAAAGCCTTCCTTTAAGAACAGAGGATTCTTATCCATTTTGTATCATAGATCTCTTTGGCAATTTGTAGATGCTAAGATTCCCTTCTCAGAAAAAAAAAAATTGGCATCCATATAATAAAATACATAGCATTAGAAGGAAAACCTATACTATGCATATAGATATCAAAACATGCAACTATATACAAATATGTACACATATGCATGGGTATATATACATACACACATATCCATAATACATGTATATGTGCACATATATACATATATGTATATATACATTTTATATACATATGTGTGTATATATGTATACATGAATATTTTTTAAAGTTAGTGGATACTAGTTTAAGAATAACTGTTAAAAGATCTCTTTACTACCCTTTGGATAACAATGGAGTGAATCTGTGAGTTATCTCTTGCTTTGGCTACATTTTTCTTATTAATTGCAAATTATAGGAAAATAGCACATTTTTCTCCCTCCTTAAAGTCTACCAATGTGTACTTATTATATACAATAATTGGCATTTTCCTAAATAGGGAGTATAAGAAATAATAAAAACAAACAAAAAAAATAAATATCCTGCCTCCCAAGAATTCACATGTCAAATGAAAAATGACATGTAAATAACTAGGTTTGAGATTGATACAGAATACTAGGAAGATAATGTCAGTGGAAAAAAAAACAGGAAAGACTTCCCATGTAAATTGGGATTAAAACAGAGTCTTGAAAGGACCCAGGGAAATTGAGGCAAGGATGAGGAAATAGAGCTTTCTATTGTGAAGAAGACATAGTGAAGAAACATAGATTTGAGAGATGCAATGTTATTTATAAAGAATAGGCTAGTAACACAGGATTGTTGTGTGAATGAAGGAAAAGAGCATGTCAGAAAATGAGAAAAATAGGAATGGGATGGGTTGTGCTTGAAATTCCTGAGAACTTTAAATTCAATCATGGAGGTAATAGGGAGCCTCTAGAGTTTACTGGATCAGGATGAAGTATGTTTTAAGTAGTAATACTGTTGTTTATTCCCTCAGTCCTGTCTGGCTCTCTATGACCACATTTGGGTTTTTCTTAGCAAAGATTTTGGATTGGTCTGTCATTTTCTACTCCAGCTTATTTTACAGATGAGAAAACCAAAGCAAATAGGGTTAGGTGACTTGTTTACAGTCACATAGAGTCTGAGGCCACATTTGAACTCATGTTCTCCTGATTTCAGGGCTGATGTTGCCTTACCTATAGTGGATTGCTTTGATTTGAATTAATTAAATATATGTAATAGTTTCATAGGTGCAGCTTATATTCTAATATATAGCTCAAAAATACATTGTGGAACACAGATTTAATCATACTCAATACACTTGAGTATGATTAAAGAAAAAAAAAAGTGGGCAAAATTGCCTAGAGTCTATGCATTAAGGCTGATGGTAGTTTGATCAAATATGAAAGAAAAACTTCAATCTTGATTTTTTTTTCCTTCCCTTCATGTCTCCTAATAAGACCTTTAACTTAATTCTGGCTTCACTTCTGAGGTTAAAAGTATAGATTTTAAAGTCCCCCAAAGGGCTTTTAATGTTGAATTGGTTTTTAATGGCATATTTGGGAACTACACTTACTTAAACATCAGAAGAAAGTTCTTTAATGAAGCCTGCTTCTTTACCTTCCCTCTCTGTATTTCTTCCTGAAAGTTATGGTAACATAAAAGGAAGTAGGCATTATGGAACCTCAAGCTGTCATTTCCAAGGAAAGCTTTTAAAAGGGAGGATAGTCTCATTCAAGAAAATGGCCTGTTAGAATACTCTTATGCTACTGACAAAAAGCTCTTTCAACATTTTCCCTTTCTATTTCTGATTATAGCAAAGCTGCATAATTTAGGCCAGAATATGTTTAAAAATAATTTCTCAGTTAAATAAGTCTTGTTTTCCTAATTTTATTTCCAAATGCAAACTTGTTGAGAATTGTGAGGATTATTGAACTTTACTTAGAAAACTTTATAATATGCCATTTGGTAGATTTGTTGTGGAGATAAGGATACCTTTCTTTTTTTCTCTGCTTTTCCTCCAACTATAGTCTGTTTTTGTGTCCATCAGTATAGTCTTTTGAAGTAGGTAGAAAAACCTAAGAAATTGCAAAAAGTAATGGCTTTTGCATCAGGATAAGTAATAAAAATAAGGATTGAACCTTTGAGAATAAGGATCTCTGGAAATAGAGATGGTGATAGGATAGTACTTACATTGATATCTATTTCTCTTTCACATTATTTTCCAGAGCAAATTAAAGATTTTGAAGAGCTTACTATATCTCATTTGTAGTTTATGTGTTAAAAGAGATCATGAAACCTTATTCTTTTGGTTTTTTTGAGAATTCTAACTGCAGAATATAGGGATGTGTCTTTGATTAGCAGCACAAGAGATGTTGGGCTTGAAGCTGACCTTTTTGAAGGTAGCATTGGGCTACTTATTCCTTCTAATTTTGTTTTGTGGGATCAGAAAGAGGGAAGTAGTTAGCATGGTTTTGTCCTCCCAGCCAAAGTACATTCTGTGTCACTTAATGTACGAGTGAGTCCTATGTACTTCCAGGAGAAAATTCTCAGGTGAAAGAAAATGACAAAATCAGAATCACACATGCATGAACAATTCATTCATATCCCCATTTCTATTCAATTCAACAGGAATTGTCTAATAAACACTTAATTTCTATCAAACACAGCACAAGGCATTGTATTAGTGCATTAGGAATTCTCTTGCCCAAACTGGTCATTCCCTTCCACCTCTTTCCTTCTTCTGCAGCCCTAATTTAAGTTTGACTGTACATCTGGTTACTCTAACTTACAATTACAGTTTGAATTTTCAGTGTAATCTCCTTGTCCATTATGTTCCTGTGGTCAAAATTTATCCAGCTGCCTATATGCCACTCTGGATAAGATTGACTCCCTTTGCCCACCCACATGGTCTTCATGACTTTTTCAACTGGATATTGTTCTTCTACACTTCTTTTGCTTGAGTATCTGGTCCCAGCTACTTCATTGAATGATGAAGCATGGCAGACTGAATGGCATAAATCTGAAATAATCAATTTAACCTCTTTGCAAATCATCTGTAAAATCTTGGACTAGCTAATTTCTAAATGCTTCAGCTTCAAAATTCTATGATATTAGAATACATTCCATTTATTTTTCTTTGTTTTGCAGTCTAGTCTATTAACTTAAATAATATAGTGGAAAGATCTCTCTCTCTCTCTCTCTCTCTCCCACACACACACACATAAACACTCACACACACACACACAAACACTCACACACACACGCACACACACACACACTCACATAGTTGGAGAAGCCATGTAGAAGGAATACTGCTGTGGAAGCTGGAGTCAGATTCTAACTTTTTCATTTCCTAATTTCATGATTACTGGAAAATCCTCTCTAGTCTTTAGTTACTACATAATAAAATGAGGAGTTTTCACTATATGGCTTCTAAAAGTCCCTTCCAGCTCCAAGGATCCCATGATTTAAAAATTTCTAAGGCTCTCCTTGTCTCTAAATTTCCATCATGAATATGCCTCTAAAATATTGTTTCATCTGTATGAAACATCTTTCATGCTCTCCTCCTATATTTCTTTGGGCATTGTCTTAATTTAACCACAGCATGTGTCTAGGTTCGAGTTGTCAAGTTGTCAAGAAAAGAAGTAAAGTTGGACCTGATCAACAATGATAACAATAATGGGATTTGATACAGCTCACTGAATCAAATTTTGGCTTGGGATGCATGTTTATATTCCCCAATTCTATCACTCACTTATTATATGACCTTAGTTTCTTCATGGATAAAATGAAAAGAATCATACTGGCCTTCACAGACTATCTATGGAAAGCTTTACAATTCTTAACGAGAAGGTACTCTATGCATACAAATTGCCATCCATGATTCTCTTCAGTTACATTTCTTCTTAGTTACTATACAGAATTTTAAAGAGTTTCATTGAATAAACCTTTCTGCCCTTTAGATGGTAAAACAATAAAGTCCTAACAGTGTCATATTATTTTTACTTGACATTTATTTGGTAATGGAAATAGAGGGGGATAAAGGGGGAGTGGATGATAGTGAAGGAAAAAAAGGAGGCAGAAGCATCACATAAAATGTAACTGCAAGCCCCTGGCTTCACCAGTAAGAAAATCATTTAAGTAGAAATAAATGGTGTTATAAGAGAATTGGGTTGCCCATAGTAATCCTCCCCCCATTTCCATCATTGCCTTTATTAAGCAGCAAAAGGTCATTCATACACTCATATACAAACACAAGTATATACATGGGCACACACCTTATACATTATAAAGGAGAGTCTTTGAGGAACAAATAGACCAAGTCCTAACTTTTGGAACAATAGAGACTATGTGCAAGAATCCATTCATACATAGCTTCTTAGAGAAGAGCCTCATTAGAATATACATTCTGTGGATCCTGATGATATAGTGTATAAATTTCCCCAGTGATAATAACAATAAAAAGACCAAGGTTAGTTTGTTTAATGAAATGTGAGTGAGAACAGGGCAGTTCTAAGTAGCTTCTGGCATAGTTTTAGATGTCATGCCAGTGTTCAAACCCACAGGGTCATTTGGCAGTCAGGTGTCATTAGTCAACCCTCTCCCTTTCTCCCTCTTCCCATCTGTTTTCGTCTAGCCTATTTGTGTAAATTAGCTCTCAGTATGCAGCAATGTTCACTACAGTCATGTATTTTCCTCCTACTTCCTTTGTCCTTTCCACCCCTGACTGCTCCTGTAGACTAATACCAATCATTTGGCCCAACATCCTACATGAAAAGCAATGATAACGATTACAATTAATATTATTACTATTGTAAATTGACTTCCCAAGTGACCCATAGCCAAGGGACAACTAATGATAGAGCCATAAATATAAGATGAAGAATTTGGCACTCACCAAATCTAACCATGGACATTTTAATGGAAGGGCATGATTTGCATAGACAGGTTTTTGTTTACGTCATTTAGAACAGACATTAAAAAAAGAAATCACAGGGAAACAAATGATTTAAGAGGTCCATGTTTAGAAGCTACATCATGCTTTGAAAGCAGTAGAGCTTTTGGAGAAGATGAGTAAGATATGATCGTTTTTCCTCCTCTGCTGACCTCACAACTACTAGTATGCTGCATGTCCACTACCATGCTATTTTTTTTGAGAAAAAAAAAAAGGAAACATAATTACAATAATGTATCATCTCCAAGTGATGTGAGGAAAGAAAAGCAAGTCAGGATGAATTACCAACCAATATACCATTTTGGGGAAAAAAAAGAATTGTAAGTTGTTTCTCTAGCTCAGTTGGCTGATATCAATGAATTAAGAATCAGGGGATGGCTCTTGTTGACTTGGTAAAAATAAATCATAACCAAGAAGCTTGGAACCACAGTTTGAACAATGACAAATAATTTGCCTCATTAAAAAAATAACTATAAAAGCATACTGTCAGTGACTATTTCTAGTTTACATTAACAAGTCAGAAATCCAGCTTTCCTGGAACTTCTATTAAGTGTTAATCAACATGTGAGACACATAACACAGGTGCAAGTGATTGTTCAAATTTACTATAATTGTGTCAACTGCATTCATATTATAAGGTCAAACTGGCCATGAATCTCAACAGATGTTACAGCGCATCCCCACTGTTATTTTAATCTATGAATAATTTTAAACAAATTTAGCTCTCTCTCTCTCTCTCTACTAATATACAGATGAATGTTTAAAATATGAGAATATTTGGTTCAAAAGGATTATCACTTCATGCTTTTTTCTTTCTTTTTCTTTTCTTTTTTTTGCTCCAGGAATCCTTAAAAAAGAGCAAGACTCTTAGCAACATGCGCATTTACACTATTGTAGGGTGTTCCAAAAGTTCTAATGCAGTTTTAAGCTTATTATTCAGGCTCTTTAAGCCTAAAACTGAGCTAAAAATTTTGGAAGGCCTGTATAAAATTCCAATGATATCTACATGGTCATAGTCCATCAAAGAGGCCACTGTTATCATTGTATCAAAATATATCACTTATTACACATGAGAGTTATTAAAAATTCTAAGCCCTTTTCAATTTAGAGAAATCAATATATGCTTATTCACCTGAAGAATATTCAGAAGATTCAGTTGTCTGTAGTTAATGAGTCTTTCCTTTTTTTACCAGTCTTGAGGCAAATTTTAATCACCATGAAACATGCTGTAGATCATATTTATGTAAATTCCTTAACTTCCCCAATTGCCTCAACAACAACAAAAAAAAAAATTCTTAACTTCTTACACTTTTGTTTATATTCCCAGAAATCTGATTTAAAAACTAGGAAATAAAATATACAATGAATACAACATATAATTCTCCTGAATAATAGAAAATAGAAGGCATTGTATAGAATAACTATGCTTTATCAGACTTGGATACATTGTGCATTCATTATTTTGAATATGCATTTTATTTGATTCATTCTTGGTCTTTCCTGTCCAGAATGGCACATTAAGCTAACTTTTAGATATCTTGCTTTCGATATCTACCTACTCAGTGAAATTTTAGTAATGAAATTGAAACTTTCAAAATTCTTTTCTATTCGATGGATATTGCCTTAAATTCTCTCTGATGACCATAGATAGTACAATTTCCTTTAGCTCCAAATATAAAAGCCATTGTCTCACTTGAATGTCTGTCTTTTCCCCACATTCAAATAAAAATCCTCTCCTTTCTCCTCACACAAAGAACATATGACTTAAAAAATGTATATATATTTACATATATACATATTGTCTCCTATTTATCCTTTTTAGCCTTAGCTTCAGAATTCCATGAAGTCCATTTTCTCCTATGAACAGAATTGTACCCTTAAAACAGAAAAAAATTATTAAAATAGTATTTTCTGCACTATCCTGATTCCTACCATCTGTTATGTAGTAACTTTCCCTCCCCCAAATTACTTTGAAGTGTGTTTATGATAATTTTATCAATGAAGGCAACTTGAATCAAGAAATTCCTTCCACTATCATATATGTCATTTTGCTACAACTTAACATTGTTAGAGAATTGCCAAGAACAGTGATAAGTTAGGTGATTTCTCAAGAGTAATCAACTTGGTATGATTTGAAAGAAGCAGAACTGGAATTCAAATCTTCCTGGTTTTGAAGTCAATTTTCTATCTAATCCTCCATTCTGCATTTTCATATCCAAAATGATATATGTTTACCCAATTATTATAATAAAAAATGCTAAGTATTCTAAATTGAAAATTATAAATAGAAAAAAATGCCTGCAAATAAGTTTGCCTCAGGATATATGGAAAGAACTTAAATAATCTGGAAAGCTAATATCTGCAACACAAATGTTTGGTAGTAGTAGAAACCCCAAATACAAATAAAGACATGAAGTCTTTTTATGAAGACACATAGTCTTTTTATGAAGACACATGCAAAAATGCACCTTCCCTTTCAATGGTCTTTCATATCAATATTATATGAGATTTAATTCAATTCTTTTAAATAAGCATTCATTAACTACTTACTCTGGGTAGGGCAGAGTTCTATTAGAAGTCAAATCAAGGAGGCATGTAAGTCTTATTAATGGTATTAGATTGATTTCTAATAGCATTAGGTTGATTTCTAATAGTGACAAGCACATTTTACAGGTATTAAAGAGTTAGAAGTTATTGATAAAGACAGTGAAGATGATGGTTTTACTGTAGGTAAGAAAATAGCTTGGGAAAAAGACTATATCATTTAAAATTGTATTTTGTAGAAAGTTTAATATGTGTGTGTATAAACATATATATGTATTTTACCCTATTGAAGACCATATAGATGCATATGATTATAATAAAGTCAATTATATATAAAAAGTTAAGTTGATATTAAATAATTTTTCTAGAACTCATTTGAGGCCATAATCTAGAATCATTTCATGCAATTATCTCATACCCTCAAACCATTTTTGCCTTGTGCTTACATAGAAGAATTACTGCTTTGGTTACTATTAAATATTAAATGTAATTTTTAAAAATTATTTTTAAATTTAATTAAAATTTTAAAATAAATATTGAATAATAAATTTTAAATTATTAAAATTAAATTAAATTAAAAAATTAAATTTAATTAAAATTAAATATTAGAATTTAAGAAATTAAATATTAAATAATGAATTCATTAGAGCTGGGTTTATAGATGTTGGTTTTGAAAGAAGAGAGAACCATGTACCAGTACAGAATATTTCTCAGGAAAATAAAGTCTGCTAATTTGATTCTTCTTGGCATCAAATTAGTTAATTTTCCTTTTTTTTTTTTTTTCCAGAATATAGGATTTCTGAAATAAAGTTTGGGAATTTTAAATCCTTTTAAATCCTTCAATCTGTTCTCCATGCCTATTAAAGCTATTGTTTATTTAAATAAATATAATAATAACATTTTTATATGTTGATGTGTCATATCAAAATATGAATGTCTAGAAAAAAAAGTAATTTATTCCCTAGGCAGAATTTTGTTCTTTTGCGATTGAGATTCTTCCTCTAGTCTCCAAAGCACAAAAGTGTTCTTTCATTACTTCAGTACATTCAGTACTTCATCACACCCTTATTCTTTCTGTGCTTTTATCTTCAAATCTTTTCCAATGACTTTTAAGTTAATTTTCTTTAACTGTTCCTTTCCTTTGTTATATATACATGCAGGCATATTCGCATACATACATTTTGAATGATTCCCCTCTTTTTCTCCTTTCTAGTTCATTGTACACTTTCTATTTCTATTTCTGGTGATGTATCAATTTCTCAATCATTCTTATATTTATTAAGGATCTTATGGTTAACCTTAGATAGTTTTCTTCTTTCCTTTTACTAGGAGATATTAGGAAGAAATTACAAATGGGAAAAAAAATCTTCAGTAACTGAAATAATTCTTTGTCTCGCTTAACTGAACACAAGGTTTCTATAATATAATGATATTTAGGAAGTGGGAAGATTGAGAGCCAGTTGTGGCTATGAATTTACAGAGATATACATACAAATCAGAAAAAAAATCAATATGTGTGCACACATAAACATGTACATAAAGGTATAATGTGCACACATATTTATATGTCTATATGACACATACCTATATATATGTGTATATATAGTGCATATATATATACATATACATTCACACATTTGCTAATTTCCAATCACTGTGGTAGTGGTGAAGATAAAATAAAAACAACAATAAAATTCCTATCTACATTTGTATGTGTGTATAACATGTGTATGTATATAAACAAGCATTTATCCTAAACTCTTATTTGCTGGAAATTATTTGTTATGCTAATTTTAAAAATTTTCCATTCCTTCCTTGAGCTGTTTTTCTCTCGAACATTTGTGTTCTTTTGCTTCCTGTGTTTAATATTCATCTTTTTTTAATTCCCATTTTGTACTGTTGACTAATTAAGCATTGACATTCTTCATGATCACAGGACTGCTATATGACTCTTGTCTTCCTTTTCAGACTTCCTATAGAGAGTGCAATGCCCTCTTTGCTAAAAGAGTAAGTTGTGTTACAAGAAATATGATCCTTAAACAAGGCAAGATTTTTTTTTCTGGTTGTCTTCATTATTTTTTACTAAATCTGTCATAAAGCCTTAAGCCTTTTCCCATTTGAAATTACTTGATAATGCTTAATTTTTGATCCAGCAATACTACTTAATACATCTATATTCCAAACAGATAAAAGGAAAATGAAATTATTTCTCAAAAATATTTATAGCAAATTTTTATTTTAGTAGCTAACAATTGTAAATCAAGAGATACCCATCAATTTGGGATTGGTTGAACAAGTTGTGGTACATGAATATAATGAAATTTCATTATGTTATATGAAATCACAAGCAGGATACATTCAGAAAATCCTGGAAAAACTTCTATGAACTGGTACAGAGTGAAGTGAACCGAGCTAGGAGAATATTGCACACAGTAAAAAGCAATATTGTGTGATGAACAAATGTGAATTACTTAGATGTGCTCAGTAATAAAATAAGCCAAGACAATTCTGAACAATTCATGATGAAAAATACTATCTGATGTCATAGAAAGAACTGATGGGATTTGGAACTCAAAATTCTTTTAAAAGTTAAATTTTATTGCATGTAATTGGGAAAATAAAACATTTAAAAAGAAAATATATTAAAACATAAGCATATAAAAATTGTTTTTATACCATTTATACATTTTATATAAAAAGATCATGATAATGAGGACAATGTTGTTGATAATGATAACTCTGATGTTTATAAGACACTTAGCTAGCAAGTAACTGAGTTAAGACTGAAACTCAGATATTCCTGATTTCTAATTCGATCAGTCAATTATACTTAGCTGCTCTAGAGCTGAATAAATTTCTTCAGATACAAGAATTATTTTTTTCTGCATGTATTTCCAGTAGGCATACACAATAGATATCAAGTGTTTGTTGAACAGACTTGTGTAATAGATACCATCTGTGTCTTTTCAATGTTTATAATATGAGATAGAAAAGTCAGTTTGGTATAAAATAAATACAAAATTTAATCTGAAATATTTAACTTGTATTATAATGTGGAAGTCAATTTAATATAGATAGATCTGACTTGGACCTATCTATATTATAAATATAATTTTATCTATAATTTTTACTTTTACTAGTTTAATTGTTACTAGTTTCTAATGTTTACCACTAGTTTTAGGTACCACTAGTATCACCATAATTTTATCAGTTTTACTTCTAAAAGAGACGAAGTAGATAGGATTATAATGAAATTCCCTCAGGCAAAAATGTCAAAATTTAAATATAATAAGTTAGCAAATAAGTAAATATATGTTGTGTATCCAGACTTTAAGAGAAATCATGAACAGTATAATTTATGTAAAGTGACTAAGAATATTGGAAATGACTATCTTTCTTTTCTTAATTTTAAGGGAAGACTTCTTGGAGGAAGATAGATTTAAGGAACTATTGGAAAGACTTTAAAAATGTTTTTCTAAATTACTGTCAGCTAAAAAAGAAGATCTCAAAAAACAGCCCAATACCTCTTTCCATTATAGTGATCTTAATTGGGAAGAGGTGCAGAAGAAGGAGAAAAATTAAGAAGTATATGCCAACTATTAATTAATTGGCTTCCAATACCTAGTACTATGGCAGTATCTTGCTGCCACATAGTTTGGATTTTCATGTAATTTACATAAATGCAGTGTCTTGATTTCTTATAATTTACCCAAATTTAGCTTTTTGCTGTCTGGGAAATAATGTAAATGTCAGAGACCTTTTCATTTATTCAAAGTGTGCTCACTTCTACAAAAGCCAAAGGTGGTGGGGGGAAATGTATAAAGTATAGACTAGATTTTTTTTTCAACTTCTACCCTTTTATATGTTTTATATTTTCATCATGAAAAATTGCAAGCAGGTATATGTACATGAGCCATTTGAAAAGTCTAACAAAGAATGCTTAAAAAGGAACCTTTAAAAGTATACTTCTTTTTCAAATGAGTAAACTCAGTTTTCAGAGAGATGACCCATACTGAGATAGTCAAGCCATTTAAAAAAGTTCTGATAATTTTCAAAATTAAAATAAAATTAATATTTAGGAGGGACCAGCTTCAGCAATGGCAAGACCTGTTGATCTTTAGTGTACAGATTTGATGACAAGGCTGAAAATCTCTATGGTGATTTTTCATGCTACATGTTTGGAGGGCAGAATATAAGGTCACAGGAATGATTGATATTTTGATCTATATATGTTCTTGTCTTCTCTTACTAGATGAAAACTTCTAGAGAGAATGATGGAGATTATTCCAACACATGAGAAATACAAATTAAAACAATTCATTTGTCTCTCACTGATCATCAAAGCCAAAAAAAAAAAGATAGTCATGTTCAATATTATAGGGTATATGTAAGGAGAGACATACTACGTATTGTTGGCTCATCTGTTTTGGAGGAAAAAATAGAATTATAGTAGTGTCCTAGATGTCAAGCGAGAAAAGACATTAAAGACTAGCTATTCCAATTCCTTCATTTATAGAACATGAACTGAAGCCCAGTGAACTTACTGACTTAGAGGTAGCAAATAGTATTGTCAATACTCATATTCTCTAACTCCAAATCCAGCAGTTTTCCTTTTTACCAGAGAAATTATTAAATCTTCATATGCTTTGAGCAGGCATTCTTAGGCTAATATACTACCTATCCAAGAGGTCAAAGATAGAGGGAAAGCTTATTCACATACATGTAAATGGGCATATATATATATATATGTATATATATATATATATATGTATGTATTTGTATAGTGTATTGGGGGCAAATTGGGGACAGATGAGCAAAATGTTGTAAATTATCATGATAAAATATTGTGCTCCAAGAAATGAGAGTGTTGAAGTTCAAGACACTTGGGAAGAATTTTATGAACTTATATAGCACAAAGTTTGCAGAATGAGAAGAAAAGCTTAAACCATGACTAAAGTACAAAAAAGATAAACAATATTGAAGACATCCAAGCATCTCAGCAAATTGAAGAAACATGTATCAAGTGCCTACTGTGTGCAAGGAACATGTGCAGACTCTGAATGTTCCAAGACAAAAAAAAGTGCCTTAAGACTTCTGTTTTCCCTCTCTTCCCTCTCACTTCCAAATCTTCTCTTCTTTAGGCTAAACAATTCTAGTTCCTATTGATCTTCCTATTTGCTCTGCTCAGTAAGTATCACCTTGTCAATGTGCTTCTTTGAAAAGTATAGCTACTCTATCCTGGAAATAACACACTAAATGGAAAATGCTTACTAGCTGTTTAAGTCTGGGCAAATCACATAATCCTGTTTACCTCAGTTTCCTCATTTGTAAAAAGAAAAAATGAGCTGGAGAAGGAAATGGTAAACTACTTCTTTGCCAAGAAAACAGCTAACGGGGCCATGAAAGTTGGACAAGACTGAAAAAAAATTGATTGAATGACAGCAATATTTCCTACGTCATCATATTTCACTGTATATATTTACTATGCTTTCTTCATCTGTTCTGAAACCTGCCAGTACTCATTGAGTTTTTTGCCTACTAAAAGCTTCTGTTTCTCCCTCCCCATCCCATAGAAATTTTTCATAGTCACATTTTACTTTTTTTTTTAAACTCAAATGTGGGATTTGCAATTGATCTCTTTTAAATTCATTTTATTTCTGTTCTATTGTATAATGTATCTGAGATTATCCTTCTCACCCCTACCAGACACATTTCTTTCTCTTTTTTCACTTTATTGGAATATAATCAACTTTCAATTGCATATCATCATTTTAGCAATGACAGAGAATAATCCTGACACCATAGCTATCACAATCAGAGTTAAGCTCTGATTTATCCAGCATGATACTTTGCACTCACTGGTAATACACAATTAACACTAAGAAAACATGGGTACTTCACCAGATAGCACCACATCATCCATATGTGGTTATAGCAATAGAGAAATTTTGAATGCAGTGGATAAATTCACTTACCTTGGACAGTATACTTTCCAGGGATGTGCACATTTATAATGAGGTTGATACATGCATTGCCAGAGCTAGCTCAGTGTTTGAGAAGCTCTGAAACAAAGTGTGGGAGAGAGTAGGTATTAGATTGACTACCAGGGGGCAGCTAGGTGGAGCAATGGATAGAGCACCAGCCCTGAAGTCAGGAGGACCTGAGTTCAAATCTGGTCTCAGACACTAACATTCCCTAACTGTGTGACCCTGGGCAAGTCACTTAACCTTAATTGCCTCAGCAAAAAATAAATAAATAAATAAATAAAAAAATAGATTGACTACCAAACTGAGCCATTGTACTGACCTTCTTGTATTCCTGTGAAATCTGGACAGTGTGCCAGTGCCATGTCAGGAAATTTAATCATTTCCATTTGAATTATCTTAGAAAGATGCTGAAGATCATCTGGCAGGATAAGATATCAGACATTGAGGTTCTTTCTTGACCTAAATTGCTAAGCATTCAAGCTCTCCTGCAGAGAGCACAACTCCATTGGGCTGGATACATTGTTCGAATATTAAATAAATGCTTGACCAAAAGACTATTATATGGAAAGCTCACAAAGAGAAAGTGGTCAGTTGATGGTTAGAAAAGGGTCTCTTAAGAACTTTAGAACTGATTCCATGACATGGGAGACATTGGTACAGGTTTCTGCCCAGCAAGACATGCCCTCAGTAGATCAGGTGCTATGGCCTTTGAGCAAAACATAATTGAAGTAGCTCAAATTAGAGAGTCCAACCAAATATTCATATGAACTATTTGTGTCTGACCTGTGAAAGAGCACTCTGAGCTTGTACTGGTCTGATCAATCACAGTTGGATATACTATAACTTAATTGTACCATAATGATGTAATTTTGTTCTACTTCAAGAACAAAGGATAATAACCAATCAACAAAAATTACATAGGATATCCCAAAAGTCTTAGTGCACTTTTAAGCCCTAATTGCCTAGCATAAATTTGTAGCTACAAATGTAGAAAAACAAGATTTAAAAGGCTAATTATTTGAAATTTAAAATTTCGTTATTTTTCTTATTAAAATTCAAATGTAAGTACTGCTATCTTGTTATACATGACTGTCAATTTTCAAACTTGGTTAAAAAATACATGAATCAGCTGCTGCTCAGTTACTAAAAGTATTATGTTTATAGTCATAATCTTGAGATCACGAGAAAAAAATAGGTTTTAATGTATACATAAAAATGCAATGGAAATACATCAATTAACAGAGGTATCCAAGCAGGAGGAACTCCTGTACCAATGTGTCAGAGAAAATTTCATCCTAAAACTATCATGCACCCAATATCTAAAACAGTATTCCCTGACTGTTAAAATTAAAACTTTGTTATTCAGATTTTTCTAGTATTAAATAATTGGGGAATGAGTTTAAATAAATGTTCAAGTAATGGTTTTTATAAGTTTATAGTATTTGTATTTCTAAAAAAATTCAAATTTCTAATTGCAATAAGATTTTTGAAACTATATATAACTTTAAAATAGCTTTCTACTAGATTTGAATATGAATCTGTCTTATTTTATGCTAATAGATACTACTTCAAATAAAATAAGGAAGCTAAGATGTGAGGACCTACCTTGCAAAATGGTACAAAAACATGCCATTTTCTGTTTTTTTTTTTTCTTTCTGTTTTCTTTGGCCAACAAATAAAACACAACAGTCTAAGTCATGGTGCTAAAGTGAAATTATTTTTTCTAAATTTGCTTTTGAGGTTGACATATTTCTTGGTCTAAAGAAAAGCCATGAATTGTTTTATTTAGAATGGCCTTATTAGGAGGCTGCATCATTGAGTAAAAGTAATGATAGTATATTATCAAGCTTCAGCTACCATCTCTTCCACTTCTTTTCTCCAAGTGTTTAGGTATGGCAGGGTCTCAATATAGCTAATATTTCAAGCAGCCTCATAGGACATCCTTTATCAATGACTGCCTAAGGCAGTTAGCCCTGCTAATGACACAGTATAATAGTCTTATTTACCTAAGTTACAAAGCAGACAAGTTCATAAGGAAGTTAATTTCCTCCAAGGACAAAGACAAACAGTCCTGCTCAGGACTACTTGTCTAAGTCCTAAAGCCATTGGGTGAGGGCATATACACACACAGTCATGAATTGCATAGGTAGAGCAGCATCTTAGCCAAGAAAATCCCAAAAAGAATAACAAAGACTCAGAAAGGACTGGAAAATGACTCAATAGCAACAAAAAGGTACAACAGGAAAGTGACTCTTAGAAAATCAAGTAGATAAAGAATTCTGTTAAGTAGTCTATATTAGTGGTTTTCTAAGTCTCTGTACTGGAAATCAATCCATATTGTACTTGAAGGTTTTGGGAGAAGGTTAGACTCAGGAAAATAATCGGCTTAAAGGAAACTTATTTACTTCATGCTGGTTATTTATTGAGTCTAGTTATCTATACAACTTGAGTATAGATCCAGTTTTTTTATGAAGGCAGGCAATTGCTACATTCAACAGAGATCTTTTATGTATTATGTATTATACCTGAGATTCACATCTTAGGCGTGTCTTTGCATGACATTCTTATAATGTTGGCAGTTAGAAGACTGATTTTACCAACAAAAATCTTAAATTAAAAAGGATTGATTCTTTTAATAAGAACTAAAACATACCATAGATAAGTAGACATTTTATTTACTATTTTCATACTACCCTGGATTTTTTTTTATTAAAACTTTTTATTTGAAAAACATATGTATGGGTAATTCTTCAACATTGACCTTTACAAAGCTTTCTGTTACAAATTTTCCCCCCCTAGTCCCCACCCCTCTCCTAGATGGCAGGAAATCCACTACATGTTAATTATGTTAAAATACTTGACAAATCGAAAAAATGTATACATATTTACCCTGGATTTTGTAATAGCAAAAAAATAATATTTGCTCTGTCTTTTGAAGTCAACATTAAAAAACATCTTTTCAGTGGCAATCTGGTTAAATAATTAGTATCGTTCTGCATAAAATAATTGAATTTTGATAATGATTATGGTAAGGAGAATGGGTGAGAGGATATTAGTCAAACATGACTTAGGTTAGGTTACCTCTCATTCTGAATTTCAGTAATACCATGCTTGTAAAGTTGAATCTTTGACACGATCATAGAAACCTAGAGTGAGAAGGAACATCAATTCCTGATCTATCCCTGAAAAAGTGTCCTTTTTACAAAATTTCAGGCAAATTGTATTTTTCCAGAACTTGAACTATCATGGAGCATCTGGGACTACTGTAAAATGTAATAGCCAGAATGGAAAGGTGATTTATTTTTCTTAGAAGAGGGTATGTTCTGTGCCTACCTGATTCCTGAATTACTACCTCTTAACTCTTTTTTGGCCATCATGTCCTTCCATGAATAAGTATTTGACCAAAAAGAATGATTCCTGCTACTTTCTCCCAAACTTTCCACAAGTAGTAAACTCGATTGACTTTTCTGATGCAAATTCCTCCATATTATCCAGATCTGTAGACAACAGGTCATTCCCTCTCCTTCCCAGCAAATTCAGCTACTGGTTCATAACTTTCAACATTTTTTCCCCTTCCATTTTTGTCCCTATTTGCTGTCCTAACTTCCCAGTCCTGAAGGTCTTCAAATTCTTGTCCTCAGTTGTCAATCTATCATGAATTACATATTATAGTATCATAGTATTAAGCTTAAAGAGGTTTTTTATTACAGCCCCTAATTTTTCTAGATGAGTAAACTGAAATCATGGAGGTTAATAGGTTTGTCCAAGGTCACAAAAAAGAGAGGATAGGTTTAAATAGTAATCCCTTTTCTCCCCTTTCTTAACTCCCTTTCTACTAATAAATTAATGTATAGCAGAAAATTATTTACATAGGATACAAGTTTTCCTAGTTTTTGCAAAATAGAAAAAAAAAAAAACAAAACCTTGATATATTGCATTCTCTCAAGGAAAAGAAAATAATAAATATTTACATATGTATTGCTTTAATATTTGCAGCATGGTTTACATGCATTCCCTCATTTGATAGATAATATTAAATTGATAATATTAATCTGCGAGCTACATGAATATATTTTAAAAAGTTCATGTAGCTCACAGATGGAAAGACCTATAAGTCATATGGGTGTATCAGCAGTGCAAATGACAAGATTCTTATTCTTTAGATTGTCATTAGGATAGATTACAGTGCTAGAGATCTTCAGGATATAGAGGCAGAGCAGGTGGCAAAGCATGGAGGATCTTAGGAGTCAATGGTAAAGGAAGTAGTAAGGCTTAGAGATTTTTAGTGATCTTGTGGAAAGAAATACAGTCATTTCCTATTCTCATTCAAATTATGTAAACAGTCAAAGCTAGTTGGGTTCTGATACTGAGGACAAGAGAGAAGGGAAAGAAGGAGGGAATGGGATAGTGTCATCCCACCCTCATCTGGA
Source organism: Myrmecobius fasciatus (assembly GCA_023553655.1). Classification (NCBI taxonomy): domain Eukaryota; kingdom Metazoa; phylum Chordata; class Mammalia; order Dasyuromorphia; family Myrmecobiidae; genus Myrmecobius; species Myrmecobius fasciatus. Next base: position 85,775 of record JAJPUD010004718.1, on the reverse strand, counting down.
ATGGGTTCTAGGATGGATAAAGACTATAATAAGTGCCAGAATTCCTATGTCTTTGGTATAATCTTGAAGATAAGGTAAATAACTTGAAATTCCAATTTTATCATATGTCCCATATAAACACAGTGTTAATCACATAAACTGATTCCACATTAAAGGATCATGAAACATAAATTAGTAATCAACTGCTACTTAGGCTTCTTTCACAACACAGTTATGGTTGGAAAGAAAAAAAGAGATTTCTTAAAATTTTAGTACCAAAGTTACCATAGCAACAAGATACATTTATTTTATTAACCTGGAAAATCATTTTATTGTTCAATTCCCTGCTCTCTGGAAAGGTTTCTTCCCTGATACAATCACAATTAAATAATGCTTTCAGAAATTCAGAAATTGAACTGGTTCTAGTAGAAGTTGGTGACAATATAAAACAATTTTACTTATCTGCAAAGCATACTGCTTAAAAGGAAATTTATGGATGGTTTTTCAATGCTTGTCATTTCTTATTAGGGTCAATATAACTCAAGCTCAGCTTTCACAGGTTATAACGTCACAGGAATTTTCCATTTAATTATGGCTTTTCAGTACTCCCCAGGGCCCGTTTTCTTTCTGTGTGTGTCATTTTTAAGAATATATGTTGCTTCCACGTAGCATTAGTGGATGCATATATTCATCAAAAAGACACCCAACAGTGATCTGTATCACTCTCTCCAATTATGAACAAAATGCATAACCATTGCATAAGATCAAATAACTGAGAATGTTACAGTTTCAATTGCCAAGCTCAATGGATTGACAACTAGTGAAATAATTATAGGTACACAGTTATATCCTCTTCTTGCATTGATCTGATAATCACTGAATTTGCAACATACTGAATTAGTAGCAGAAGATTCAGTCACTAATTTTTTTAGTTAGTATTAGCAGATTCAATTAGTAATTGCTTTTGTCCAGGTTCTCCATGAGATCATAGAAGGATGTTGTTTACTAGATTTCTAGTTTTTAAAACAAATTTAAATAACTGTGAAACTTTTGGTCAAGGTTAACCTATGTTACCATAATGCTCCTGCATTTTTCTGGCCAGGAAATATTCAGACCAAATGGGAAACAAGCCAGATTGTCATTGTTACTTAATAAATGAGGAAATAATAGTTTTTTTTGAGTTTGGGAATTTCTTAGAGATTGTAGGCACTTTGAAGCAAAAAGTAAGAGGAGGAAAAATAGATGGTGAGTAGAAAAAAAGGTAAACTTTTTAAGTGTAAATTTAGATTTTTGTTTATTTGTTTTAGCACCTATATTTTCCTATGTATATTTCTCTTCCTGCCAGCAAGCAAACTCTTATAACAGAATATTTTTTTAAAAAGCGGGCTGAATGGAAAGAAAAGCTTAATAGAACTAACCAACATATTGGGGAAAAGTTAACATAAGCAATATTCTATACCCCAAGACCCCCGCTTGTTCAAAAAAAAATTTGGGGAAAAGAAATGCATTCTTATATAAGTAGTAAACTTTTATCACCCCCTAGTTTGACACAGATAAGGTACAACCTGAGGCATTTCTGGATGATCTTTCAAAGGTGGTAAACTACTTTCTAAAGAATATAAACTCCTTGAGGGCAGGATTACTTTCCTTGTTGTCTTTCTCTCTTTGGAAGGGTATAAGCAGGTCCTTAGAAAATGTTTACTATTGAATTACTTGGATTGAATAATAGTCACATAGGTAGTAATAAATAAGAAAAATGAATAAATATGGATTCATGTTCATATCTTATGAGTAGCTTGTAATCAATTCACCAAGGAGCCCATATTAAAATTTAAAAATACTAATATAAAGTTATGTGCCCCTCTCTTTTTTAGGAGTCAAATACTGAGATTTTAGAGTTGATTGGAGTACAGTTAACCTAAAAAAAAAAAAATCTAAAAAAAAAAACATAAAGAAAAGAAAAATTAAGATTAAAAAGAAAAACTAAGATAAAAACCCACTACTTATTCTTGTTCACTGGTGAGTATGGATCCTATTTTTCTGCCTCAGTTTCCCTGACTCAGTTTCTTTGAATTGTTCTGCCTCAGTTTCCCTGTTGGGAACCTCCCCTTCCTGGCCATTAGAACTGAGATAATTAAGGCTGGGAGTCCGGCCAAGCTAGCATTCCAAAAACTCAAAAACTCCAGCTGGCTTATCTCAAATGCTTGGGCATCTTCTCCTTCAGACTTCCTGTCTCCAAGCTTCTTCACTCCCAACTTAACAGAATTTATGTCCTTCCTTCTTCACTCCCAGCTGTCAGAATTAAAAAGTTATGGTCCTTCCTGGAGTTTCCTCTCACCAGTGCTCTTTCTCTCCTCCTCCCCCCCTATCACCTTTGCTTCCCTAATAGCTGGAACCCTAACCCTGTAAGAGTCTCTGGAATCCCTTGCTCTTTGTTGGATGCTTTGAGACAAGAGTCCCATCCATCCAACTGGGATATAGTTATGGCTAGTATGGCTGCCAGTCCAAACTCTCCACTATTAAAATATTTAAAACCCTCTAATCCCTATCTTGCCTCAGTTATTTCAACACTACATCATGTCTAGGCTACCATGGGGCAATTTGAGGTTGCTAGTAGTTCTGGCAGAAGAGAGATGGTACTAGAGGTCAAGTGTTTGCAAAGATATTTATCTGAAGGGAAGTGGATGATGAGTGAAAGTCCTTCCACCTCTCCTGACAATGCCATCAATTAAAGAGAATCAGAAAACATGAGTGATCAAAAATGAACCTTAATATTCAAACTTGGAGGAATTGGAAATAAATAGTACATAGTCCAGCAGTATTGATAAGCTGAATTTACACTCATCCATGCTTCTGTTAATTCTTCAACTTCAGGTATTGCAGTGAGTATACTTTGAAATTATGAATGTCAGAAATAGAAGAGACCTTAGAGACCATCTAGCTCAGAGATTTTTAATCTTTTTTTTTTTTTTTGTATCATGGAACCCATTGCATTCTATGGTATCTATGGATCCCTGCTCAGGATAAGATTTTTAAATACACAAAATAAAATGTACACATTACAAAGGAAACCAATTATATTGAAATAAAGTACCACATACACATACACACCAATATGTGTGTGTGTTTATGTGTATGTGGAAATATATATTTATAGATGCCTATTATAACTAATTAACTAGCTATTATCTATCTGTATAATAATAATTTCATGGAATCTGGGTTAAGAACTTCTGATCTAGTTAAAAATGAACATTGTACAAGTGAGGAAGCCAAGATCCAATGAGTTGAAGTAATCAGTCCTATAATAATGAAGGTAAATTTAGTGAACAGTCCAGTATTAAATCCAATTTCCCTCTAAATTTCTATCCAGGTTTTTTCCCCTGATGAATCACAACGCCTCTGAATTGAAAGGTACAAGAATGGCCTCAATCTTATAAGCAATATGAAATTAATGAGGTTCCTAGATCTAATTGTAGGAAAATGGAGAAAGTTACTATTAGCCACAAGAAACATGCATCCTAGATCAGAACACCTAAAGGGATTTACACCCTGATGAGGGTATTAACTTGGTCACTCTTGACCATTTTGAGCATCATGGGAATGGAGTAAACCAGCTGCATCCAAAAGTTGAATCTAAACTCTGATGCTTTTGCATACCTGAAGTAATCTTGTCAGCATACTTTCCCATTGGCTTTGAAAGGAAACTCAGAGGATTCAAGTACTCTCTCATTGTTCCAAATCAAATGAAGTGCCTATGTAATAGTAGAAGGAAGATAAACTCATACCCACCCACAGAGGAGAAAAGTTTTCATTGTATTAGCAAAGAATCCCCAAGCCTAGTTTCTGCCCAATGTGCTTTGTGACATGTGAAAAAACAGGAAATCTAGGATAGGATTTTATCCATTGCTTTAAAATAAAAGTAAAAATTTATTCTTGTGTATAATTTATACATTTATAATCTATCCATTTCATTACTGCTGGGTCCCAGCATGAATCAAAACAGAAAACAAAGACTTCATCATACATATCCACAGATTAGCAAAATAAATGTCCACATGTACTTTAAGATCATCATCTCTCTGGCAGGAGTATAACATAATTCACCTTTTTTGTGAACTACTAGTTGTTTATCATTGCATTGATCAGAGTTCTAAGTCTTTTGAAGTTGTTTTCTCTACAATGTTATCATTGTATAAATTGTTGTTTTTTTAATCACTTCACTTAACCTCAATTCATACAGGTCTTCCCATCATGTTATGCTGCCTTTCCCAGTTTTTTGAACATAGACTCAAAGCCTTTCACAATAACATAACATAAGGTAGCATAATATAAAATAGCATAAATTTAATATAGATATAATATAACCTAGTATTTCTATAGTGCTTTACAAATATTATCTTATATTATCCTTACAACAATCCTGGAAAGTAAAGCCTATGAAGCATCACTAGTTTTGACAGTCTTTATCCAAGTCATTAACAAAAATGTTATACATAACAGTTCTAAGAACACAACCTGGGAGAACTCTAATGGAGACTCTTTGTGAATTTATATTAATCCTAGAACACTTCTCTTTGAATCCAGCTTTTCAAGTAGGACCGAACCCCTGTCATGTTGGCTTTTGATTTTCCCCTCTTACTTATGTTGTTTTCCTCCTCTATCTTTTCAACATGTACAGGAGAGTAATATGGACAGCTTTAGCAAATGCATCGCTAAAATATATTAAGGGTAACTACATTTTTCTTTCACTCTTTTAATTTAGTAACCATCTCAAAAAGGGAAATACTTATAATCTGTCATAAGTCATTCTTGATAAATCTGTTTTGTAGTCATTATTTTCTTTCCTGGATGTTTCAGTAACCATTTCTTTGGTTACCTCTTCTGCAATTTTACAGGACTCAAAGACACACTTGAAAGCCTATAGTTTACAGACTCTGTTCTCTTTCCTTTTTGCACATCAGGACAACCTTGGTACTATTCCAGCCTTGTGGCGCTCTCTCTCTCTCTCTCTCTCTCTCTCTCTCTCTCTCTCTCTCTCTCTCTCTCTCTCTC